>MU405415.1:0-45108 GCA_022836615.1 Annulohypoxylon bovei var. microspora
CATGCCAAGTGTAGCCTTATATGGCACAAGCCACACAAAGCCACACAAAGCCACAAAGCTCCCTTTGACCAGTAAATCCCTTTTACTGCCAACAGATTGTATTTTATTCAAATTAAATATTTTTCTGCACAACTATAGTTTTACCGATATTCCTATGAATGTGATATGAAGTTGCTTGAATACCTAACCATGTTGAGACTAGCAATTATCCACCAACTAGTTTATAAAATTAAAATAGATTAAAAAATTACAATTGTTAAATTTCCATCGCAATACTGTTCATATGTCAACGTAGCTCTTCAACTCTTTAAATATTAGCCGTTCATGAGAAAGTTTCCCCTGTTAATAGGGGGCATTCGGGATCATTATACGTCAGTGAACTCTTAACCCCTTTATTCTTAACCCCCTTTATTCTTCTCCTTTTCCAACGCCACTTTAAATAATAGACATGCTGGGCTATTTAGAGAACATGTCATTTACGAGAGCAGTTTCTAGAGTGCAAATAAATAAAAACATTCCAAGTCCAAGCTTTTGAAGATACCCCTTTTTGCAAGTTGCTCATTGATAGCTTTGTAAACTTTTAAATGTTAATGTTTCGCTATATCAAGAACAAATTCACATATGAAACCCCTAAAATAAAATAAACCATGGATAACCACTTATTATGTGAGTTTACGTTACTTTATTTATATTTCAAAATTTGGCCTTGGGAGATGAAAAGTGGCAACTCAGAGCCTCCATATACTATTTTGGATGGCGTTACACAGATTCTCTCGATCTAATCATCCTTGTGTAACCACTGATTCCTGCAAGATCGATTAACACCGTCTCACCAGATCTTAGGTATTATTAGATGTAACAGCCAAGATCTCCAACTGAGTATCTTTTATCCAACCGTTACATCATCTCTTGGATTTTGTAATGGAGTGTAGTATTCTTGAATATTACTCTTTTTAACATGTAACAACAGCACACCCTTTCCGTCTACCTATAATATAATACGCATTTGTGACATGATAATAAAGTAATCGAGACGTAAATTCTTTTTCTAACGTCATTAAGTTATTGTTAACTAAGCATTAAATGTATATTACCTTTGAGTAGTGTGTGAGGACTTGAGGGCTTATTCAAACAGTTCACACCCCCTTCGAGGTTGTACCGCATTGTTTAGTTGGATATTACGTGCAAGTAAGTGTAAATTATTAAGGAATTTAATAAGAACTTCACGAGGAAATATCATATACACGTGCTTTATTATTTAATACATCAGAAAAGAAAAAGTTATTTACTTGTATTATTATGTTGAAGTTTGTATAGCTTAAACCATAGAAATCATGCATAATAGGGGTATATAAATTCGATTTATAATTAACTTTCACTCGTTAATTGCACCAGCTCTGCTCAACTTTCTAGTAAAAGGATTATGTAATTTACCATAATTATATCAACAACCAAATGAGAGTTAATGCCCGAAAAGCTCTCGGGAGAAGCTCTCGGGAAAGACCGGCTAGCAGGTAACCGTCGATGACCACTTGGTAAACCACCCGCACAAGTCATACATAGCAATTGGTCCTCTGGTGTTTGACGTTGGCGCAGAGAGAAAAAGACTAATACCCATAGCCGACATTATACCCGATTCTGTTGGCCCCTCCTGGTAAGCCTGTTTATAGCAGAAACGTATTCCCGGGACATCCGGCAAGGCTCCTATAGGTTTTGGTATGACGCTATATGTCGGGCCGCATGGTGTTAGGTCGGTCCGAGTCTAGTAGCTATATCATAAAGATATAGCATTCAAGGCAGTTTTAGTGCGCTTTCCGCGCTCAAAGTGTTAATAGGGAAAATACCTTGACGAAGATCTGGGTTCCTATTACCTAATACTCCTTAGTTCATAAGTGTTTCGATATAAAATAATAATATAAAAAATCAATCATGTCAACCATGATAATATACGAGGCTATGCGAAGGTGATAGCTGTGCAGTACATTAGCTCCATCCCATTCCTGAGATTCTGTGGTATAAGTCCTAACTGGAATATTCAATTATAATAGTCACATGGGCTATTGATGTTGATCTATTGCGTTAGGGCTGTTGCTGGGATCTTCTAGTTAGCTTATCTTATGTTATAATAACGCTAACCGGATGTCCTAACTACATCTCCATAATACGCGATAATGATGTCCAGCTGACTGCTTTGCCCCCCTGGCCGACTTGGGTTTTGCGACCTCCTCAAGGTGGTCTCGATAACGTTGAGCTCGACGAAGTTTTGAGGGACTTGACAGGTAAGTGTCTACGCAACTGAGAAGTCGCTGGCGTATTTGAAGACTTTGTAGTTATCTGTAATATTTGGAGTATAGTAGGTAGTTATGCTTAGGTATGTTTGATACTTGAGTGATATGTACGAATTGGAATGCCAAGCAGCGCGACGCGGTCGACGCGGTCAACGCGGTTCTTCCTTCAAACCGTTCACCTATCCAAGATTGGGCACGACCATGCTCCCGATACTGCGTCTGCCCTACCTCTGCATAAACGGTTGTCAAACGGTATTCATGGTATAGTGAAAGTAGTTGAAGCTATCTACCAAGACCCTCGTCGTCAGGGTGATCCACTTTCTGCTGCTTGCGTAGGGCTCTCCAAAAGGTTCCTATATCTGCGCATGTTATCGATATTCGGGTCTTGCTTCCTATCTGCATAGCGGGCTTAGAAATGTCAAAATATCCTATCAATTATTAAAGATGTCATTTATTATAATCTATTTCCAGTTCTCTTGCATGCCACGTGTCTGGTGACTTTCCCAGCTCTGCCATTGTGGCGCTCAATGTGCATTGCAGTACGTCCGCTCTTGCAGCAAGCCCAATTCTAGCACTGACGTCTTCCCGACTACCTAGTTAGTATTGGTTACCTATCATACATGCCAGCCGATCTGCAGACGGGCTGTGCCGCCATGTGGTACTCACCCTGATCCGCTCAGGAGGAGAAGAAACAACAGTTCTCCGGCGAGTATTCCCACTCTTACCACCTGTGCAGTCTCCATGTTAGTGCATCTGTTTTAGAAGTTGCATTAGCACATATGCACTGCGAGTCAAACGTTCCAACTACAAGAAACCTATGAGCTAGTGATGAAAGGTCGATAGTCGAGCTCCATAGATTGTTATCACTTGGCCCCTCCACATCTGCTCGACGATGAATCCTAAAGAGGAATTGGTTCACTGTTTAAGTATCAACCATGTTTCTTGGCGTTTCTTATCGGCGTGGGTTAAGGGGGAGGGCATGGGGAGGCATTCCAACGGCTTGTCACGCCACATACGCACGCACAGATTCCCACATTGCCTCCTCTTATTTTGCGGGGAAATCAAGCGGTCAGCAAGATGAGGGGCAGGGAGAGAAGCATGCTTGTGCTATTTTCTGGGACCTGTATGTATAGAATGATATTTTGGGAATTACCCAGTTACCTCGTGGTATTTCCGCATATCCCTATGTAGGTGTGGATATTGATGGGCAACATCTTGCACGCGAATGCCATGGTTGTCGATAATCGAGCCGATGACTCCAGTGCTTCGGCGGATATCCACAGGTCTCGGCCGGGACGGCCCGAGAGTTCGGGAACAGAATGGTTCGTGACCGTGCCGTGATCATGCAGCCGTAAAAGTGATGTGTAAAATAATTACTGACATTTAGACAGATACGTACAAGGTCTAGTCAAGATTGGCAATATGTACCTAGTATGTACCTAAGCTGCTAAGCACTAGTTTTATGCTATGTATGCCCCCATTTACTTGACCTGGACCGGGGTGGTATGTACCTGTTCATACTCGATATTGACTCGATATTGACTACACTAAGCTATCTACCTATGCCTATCCAATGCCAACTGTTCCTACAAACATTCAATGTCGATGATTCTATGCAATTGAATCTTCATTCATTGGGTCTTTTCCGCTGCCGTGTCAGACTCGTCTTCCATCCACGTCTCATAACCCCTGAGTTCAAAATATTTGCTGAATTCGGGATCCTCCATCAGCTGCGTAACTAATTGCCTCTCGAATGGAATCATGAACTCGCATCCCTCATCGGGATTCTCAGTCGCTTTTGGTGGATAGATAATTATCAGTCCCTCGTCTATCTTGCTCGCGAAGAGATGCCTAAATGCCTTCGGTCGCGCAAACCCAAAGTCGGCTTCGGTAACTTTGGTATCACGCCAATCCGTCATGATAATCGTTAGTGGCGGGAACGAATCAATGCGGATGAAGAGTGACGTCTTGTCACGGATGGGCGCCACCGATTCCATCGCCTTGACCATTGCCTCTTCTGTCATGCCATTAGTCAAGCCGCGGACATATGATGCAAGCTCTGACAAAGACACCTCTGAAATCACCTCAGCGTTGGTGAATTTCGTCGGAGCGGTCGCTGATACAGGAACGAAGAAGACATTTCTCTGGATCCTTTCAGGCTCAGCCGGGCTGAGTCGCTTCCTCATATTGATGGCTTCACCCCACAGGCTCGACTCGTTAGGGTCTACATTGTAGATAGTCGCGCGATGCTTAGAGAGGTATCGCCACAGGAAAGCCGCGCAAGCATCGTACGTCGAGATCCAGGAACCATCAGTAGGGCTGGCGAGCTTCTTCAGTTCCGCGGCCTTGCTCTTCGGTAGATGGAGAAGAAGGGCTGCTGACGGAGGGTGAGGGTAACGGCTGGGCGCCGGAGGGCCATCGATCTTGGCTTCATCGGGGACCTCCTTTGCGATGAAACGTGTATGGCGCACCGCTTGCATGTCCCAACTAGGAGCTGGAGTGTTGTTGAAAATGGAAGCACAATTGTCGGCGAGTTGGTGAGCTACGCTGGCCCAGCCCATCACATCGTTCGCGTAGTGATGAGAGTGCATGTTGAGAATCAGCCCGCCCGGGATGAAGTTGGCTTGAAATGCAGAGACAAATGGGCTAGCATCAGGATGGCATTCGGGCCTCTCTCCATAGACGAGCCCATTCCAGCTCAAAGTTATGATCTTGTTCCCAAGTTTTGATGAGACGAAGTGAGCATCTTCAAGCTCGGAGAATGAGAAGAAGTTATCTTCAGGAGAGTCGAGGTGTTGGACAATAAAACCGACTGTGCTATCCTTCTTCTTAACAAAGGAGTGGTCACCATGTTCGTTCTTTTCGATAGTACCGACTAGGTGTCTGGTCTGGGCGAGAGTTCGTTCGAGACCTTCCTTGATCACTTCGGCAATCTTGGTCTTATCGGCCCCTTCGTCTAATTTGAAGAAAAGTGCATAGTTATTGTACACGCAAGCAGCTAAGTAATCAAGGGTAGAGAGTCTGATGCTCTCCTCCTCGGGGTCATTCTCCCAACCCCAAGGATGCAGTTGGTATTCCTGTTTCGTCGGCATAGCTGATTTCTTAACTTCTCGATGGCTTCACAATAAGGAAAACTTTGTAGAAATGATATCAATTTCAAGCTGTGTGACTTGACTTCAGGTTTAAATAATTTCTAAGCTTGACTGTTGGAGACGTTACTTATCTTACACCGTTGACGTCTAGGAACGAACCACACCACAAATGGAGGGCTAATGCGACGGGGGGGTATGGAATACATAGGGGCTCGCTTCCTAGCCAGTGCAGGGGGACTAAGAAGTCCAACGGTTTTTGTTCTACGGGAGGTCTGGCCTCAATGTCGATGCCTATCTAAAGTATGTAAGGATTTAGACGACAAGCTACACAAGCTAGGCATGTCCTACGTGGAGTATGCTAGCCATTTTCCATTCGTTCCCTGTAATAATGTAATCGTACGGTCCGTGCGGATTTAAAGGTGGCAATGCTTCCCGTGTTCATTTTATATTGTCAGATCGCTACCAAGCAGCCGAGATAGATGTTGGTTGTATTGTTGACGTTTTGCAGCAAAGTGTTAGGACGGCAACGTGTTGGTAACCGAATCAAGCATTGGAGCCGAGTCTCATTCATTTATATGCATGTACGAAATACATTGCTGCATTGTAAGCCCCATTGACGCCTCATAAATGATAAGTAAGCAACCCAAAGATGAGGTTACGAGGGCTGGAGGGTTACACCGAAAAAAGGGAGGCACTGTTAGCGCCATTATTTTCTCTGCGTTTTCCCCTTTTTGTATAGATCGACATACTCCCCTGTCATCCCGCCTTGTCGTTTCAAATTATTAATGCATGGAACGTTGGAACCAAACTGCCAGAACATCCAAAGAATAGTTAGTAGGTAGGATTCCATTCTTAGTCATTCATACATCTTCTCTGCCTCTTGAGGTTCAAGATGATCTTTATACCGACCTGACTAAACTCTATGATATGCAACCCCCTGAGGCTGACACCCCCCCTTTAGGAATCATTGGCGCCGTCCATGGCATTCTCAATAACATGCTCGATTGCTCGAAGTGTTCCAGCCAACCCCTCGTCCGATTTTGAACCAGGCACATCATGACCTAGATCGTGAAGAAACACCTCCCTGACATGATCATCGCAAAGTTGAGATAAAGATTCGTGGACTTGAATCTCATCGGCTCCAGCGGTGCGGGACCAGATATGGGCTGTCGGAATCGCAAGCAGAACCCCATCCGTGTCTGGATCGGCGTACTTAATTACGCCAGATCGGACTAAGTCAGGATCGAATGGTGGAGCTGCGCAGAAAAACACCGCGCATTTGAACCCACCGAAGGAACCATGTCTTGCGTCTTCGACAAGCATCATGGCCGCTACCGTTCCGCCTTCGGAGAACCCCATAATCCCGTCGAATGGGCCTCGGCTCTCCACGAACTCTATCATGTTGTCGCAAAGATCTTGATCCTGCTCTATGTTATGCGCGACATACCCGAAAAACTCGTCAGCGAGAGCCTCAGCGCCTGTCTGGTGTCAGCATTTCGGTTGGCGGGGTAGCATTCGGCAAGATATGTTTCAATACCGACTTGGGCTGGTGTTGGAACTGTGCCGTTCGCGAAAATAAATTCGTGGTCCCGTCCGAGAGCCTCCCGAATCCTTGCTGCCGAGAAGTTAATCTCGGGTTGCTAGAATACCACTCGAAGAGCACGCGGGGAAGATACCCGTCTGCATCTCAAAAATCTTCCAACTGCCGTCAGCTCAAGCTCCTCAAAAGCGTCACAGGGGTGCGTACCTGTGCGCTTGTCCCCCTTCCATGTAAACAAAGCCACCTCATCTTTGTAATTCCGAATATCAGATTGGTGCTTCGAGATGGTGCAATTTAACGTAAAACCCAGGATGCGAGATGCACAGGGTCTTGTTTATGATATGCAAAGATCGCAAGGCTTTATCTCCTTATTCCTCGCATGGAATGTTCTTCGGCTATGTTCAAGACCTTCCGGGCGTTTCAAGAACGACTTCTAGGGTGTGAGAGTTGCAAGGCAACCCCGTCGACAAGACCAGAGTCACGTCTTTAAAGATATTCTTAAGGTCGATCATACGGTTCGAGAAAACCTTCCTATATAAGTCGCACCGCGCCACGACAAGGTACGGCAGTCGGGGATATTACCTATCAGAATTCCTGAATGCATAAGTAGTCGAGATGCATGCAGCTAAATCCTTGTTCTATTATGAAGGCGAGCCCGCCAATAGGAGTAATATATTCGCCGCAATGAGTTTTCTCGGATCGGAATCTAAGCTAGGGATGTAGGATTTTCCTTAGCTTATTGGCGGGTAACGGCACCTTTGATACTCGACATATACTATTTATACTAAGCTAAGCTCATAGCTTAATGACCTTAAATAACGTGAGCTATGCTTATCTCGTCCCGCGTATGGGGTTTGGATGTTGCTTGAAGGGCCGGCGGCTTGTAAATGACTTGAAGCATTGATTGTATGCAATACGACGGTGCTGAAGGTAAAGGTTTTCTCTATCCCGGCATATGTTACGCTAGACCAGGGCTTTTTGCAGGCCTCTTTTCTGACATATCGATGGGGATCTTAAACTCCCCCGAACACTGTGCTAGGTTTGAGATGGTTGATGGCGAAAGCGAATAGCCCTTGGGGGACGTTGTGAAAAGGTTTGAGCTGGTATGTGCTCATCAGGGGTTTTTATTCATCGAAGGACTTTACAGTGGCGCTCATAACCCCTTGTAATAACCGGGATCTCAAAGTGTATCTGAAATTCTGCAACGGCGTAACGAACCGATCAATTTCTAAGATCCCCTTATTCGATCTGAATCATTCTCTCATTATATCTTATATAATAATAAATCTAAAGAAAACCCGCGGCCAAGACGAAAGAGAAAACCATCACCTTCTTGTGGAGTGGTAACAATGGACGCCCTCCCTTTTCTTCCTCAAGATCAACAGCAGGCTGCCCTTGATGGGCCTGCTCTTCCCGCTCCTCTAGGTATTACTCCGAATTTCGACAACCCTCCCAACAATAATGGCTTGGCTCACGGCGTCATCGCCGCGTGTGTTGCTGTCGCGACTATCTGCCTCATAATCCGTGGCTACGCGAGACTGGTTCTCTTCAGACAACTAAAGCCCGAAGACTGTATGGAGCCCAATTCTGTAAACCATCGTACTGAACACGTTGAGGCTAACTGATCGATTTAGACATGATTGTTTTTGCTTACGTTAGTTACCTACACGGTTCTTGGCGTTCTCCGATGGTATTAACCTCATTAGGGAACTTATTTGTGCTGGACTGTTTTTGCAATCCTATTGTCTAAGACTCCTGGCTACTTCGTCCATCAGTGGGACCTTCACCTTAGGGATATGATAGATACTGTCTTTGTGAGTATCGGCGTTGACATGGCTAAACAGCAGAGCGGAATGACTAATCTGTAATAGTACATCCACTACGCCGGCGTTTTCTACTCAATCACCCTTCCGCTTATAAAAATAGCTATATTGTCAGAATGGATCCGTATGCTTGTTCCTAGGGGCACTCGTAATGTCTTCATGTGGGTTTGCTATGGTATTATAGCCTCGCAGGTAATGGCCATGATTGCTATCGTATTTGCCCTCTGCTTCGTCTGCATACCGTACCAGAAAATCTGGGACCTTACACTCCCGGGCCACTGTATCAACAAGCTCCACGTCGATATCGGGGCCGCTACCGTCCATCTCGCTACGGATCTTGTCATACTGTTCCTGCCGCAGAAGGTTATCTGGGGGTTGCAGTTGTCGCTTAGGAAGAAGCTAGGTGTTTCTATCTTCTTTTCTCTTGGTATCTTGTAAGTCTTGATTGGTGTGACTGAGCCCCTTGTCTTTTTAAAAGTTTGCTAATATGTAGGCGCGAAGGGCTTGTATCTCCGCTGCCTTTAGATTAGGTGTTACCGTGACGTACGCAACCGAGACGGATACAACGTTTACTTTTGGCCCCGTGATCTTCTGGGCTTTCGCGGAAATGACTTGTGGGTTTATAATCGCATGCTTGCCATCTACTCCAAAGATTCTCAAGGATCACGGTGTCCTCCACAAGATGAAGAGAATGGCGAGGTCAATTGTGGGCTTGAAGAACAGTACTCTGAGAAGCACAAAGCCCACCTCAGCCACTGCCACCAACCCCAGCAGCGCATATCGAAAGATGGACGAATACGGTGTGCAGATGAAAGACCTCAAGAGTTCGGAATCTACAGAGCAACTTCGAGACGACTCGAGCAAATTTGATCAAGGCATCGTTCGTACTACTCGCGTCACAGTCAAGAAGGAATATGTGGGCGACATTGGGAATAAAGTAGTGGACCCCAATGCCCCCTGGCGCAACTAGAACAAGTTATAGTTTGCAATTGGTGAAATAGGGGTTACGACCTCGCCCAAGAAGGCTTACAGTTTGACGGATGCCTGCTATTAAACACATTGTATATAATTATTGAGTACTTAGTCTGAGATATTACAATTTTGGTTCGGCACAAACTAATCACGGTAAACTTTGGTGTGTACTTGAAAAATGGGTAAACGGTTGGGTAGTATATTGAATTGGCTTCGAATCGAGTATATTTTGCCCTAGATGGGCACTTGCTGACCATGATCGTTCTTCAACACTTAATAGTTTAATTATTCCCACAAATGTATTGGACGAATATCTTTAGAAAACCTGTAATCGTGGAAGGGAAACTTGGATAATGGTCCTATTCGCTTTTAGATTCATTGGTGGTAGTCTTGATAGGCGCAATGTCTTCTAGCATATCCTGCGCGCAATGTTTAACCATTCTTGGCTAGAATGACTTCTTCAGATCCCGAATTCCGCTAGACTTGGTTAGCAATGGAATTCATTTTTACAATCAAGCAACTCAAGGGTCGAGTCACGACAATCTGCAACTAAACCAAGGCAATAATGACGATACAAACCCTTGTCCATGCATGTTGATTTAGGCCTTCTTAGCTATTCACTTCTCTCGTTGGATGGGTAACATGTGATGGAGTTTTAGTCGGAAGACTAAGATGTAGGAAGTACGACTAGCGTTTTCGAGTCCCGAATAATTATAAAGTTGTCGGAAAACTCCTTAGCTCCTCATAATAATCGGGACGGCCCATGGTGGTAGACGCGGGGGTTAGGTGGTTAACCATTAAACATTCGAGATCTTTACTTAGCTGAGTCTAGGGATCCTTGCATCTACAACCTCAATGGCGTTTACGAACCATACAGTAGGATGTGACAAGGAGAGAAAAGGAAAGATAAATGAGACTATTGGTAGGCATGTAAGATTTGGTCCAAGCGGGTGATATCCACTATGGTAGCGATGAGAAATAAATCTCCCGTAACCACCCTGCCACCGCTCGAGCACCCGCACCCGCAATCAGATATATGCCCCCTGAGTTATTAAAGATGTCGATCACGTGATCCCCAGGGGGCCCAAGTAGATGTCTCCAAAGAAACTGCACTGTCACTGCATACATATAATAGAACCAGGTAGTGCCGACAATGGCTCTAAGTGCGTAAGCCCTTTGCCTTCATGTACATATGTAATCCATAATTAAAACGTGTGATGTATATATGATGAAACACTACTCATTCTCGACAGAAGACGACATTTTATTGCATGTTTACCCTGGCCCTTGACCGCAGTTTGCATCTAATATTGTCGGATTTAGATGAGCTTCACAGGGATACTCTTAAGATGCTACCCTTTGTGTACAATTCTGTTTACCGTTTACCATAAGGGGACAAAAACATGCCCTATGAATTATCTTAAAGTCACCAGGGGGTATATGTAAAAACAGCCGAGAGAAAGCTAAGTCTAGCTTGTGGGGCGGCGTCGTAACTGGATAACGCTGTGATTGGGTTCGTTTATAAAGTCCCGCCGTATTTACCGGTTCGGGATCCCAAGCAGCTAAGTTCAACGGTTTTTTTTATTAGTGTTGCTACACAAAGGTTACAATACTACATAGACAGAGAAGACCTTTAAGCCTTAGATACTACGTGATAAATACCTAGGTAGCTTAGAAACCCGCGTACCAAGCAAATAAGATTCGGCAATTATAATGAGGAACTCGGCTCGACCATAGCTTGTTCGGGACTTAGGGCTTGGGGTATCCTACTACAAAACACAAGAAAATGCCTATCTTCTATCGGGCCGCTTCAAGTTATGTAAGCATATAACATTTTCATATAATCTAGAAGTGGCTACTATTACCCTTATAAGTATGATCATAGAAGATTTATGTTATAATATGCAGAACTCCTTATTTTCATCATACTACTATATCGGCATCTCCGGCTTGGAACTTATTTCCCCTTACCCCCGTTAGGAAGCCGGGTAAGCTATTTGTGAGTAAAAGTAAGGGCTTCTCTCAAATACGGTCCCCTAGCCTCTTATCGAGAGAAAACTAACAAGTTCGGCGACAAACCTTACACTACTACATACATATATCGACTATATCTTACCCCACGTTCCCAAAGGGCCGTAAGGTGTGGGAGGTTGCGACGACTTTGGCGAGGTTACATTCGGTCTTGCGTAGCTCTTGTCGGATGACCAACCCGTCTCTTCAAATAGCTTCGTTCACGCCTGGGACCACTACGGTGGGCATGGCTACCTGGTAACTGGGTGGGCCACTCCCATAAGCATCACTAAGAACTAAGATTCTTGGGTCCGTAGCGTAATTCTAATACGTGCGTATCATCGCCACACTACTATATACGCACATTTTACGGATCTAAGACGGTAAAGTAAGTCCTGCTCGTTTGCAGTTTTATCTCTTTAAACTATAATGTATCGCGCAACGACCCATAATAGCTCCAGCTTGGATACTACTGTATCAATCGTGCATTATAGGTATTTCTAATATGCTATGGATCTTCATGTTATGTGAATCTTTAAGTCCACGTCGACGTGCATACACGTGCTGTCTTAAGTCTTAAGATCAGACTACACTGAGCACACCCCACGTATCGAACATATTCTTAGTGTTATAGAACTCGTACGAAATCGCTAATGGTCGGGGGTTACTCCGCGATGAGCACAGTCCTAACTACCCCTTGCCTTCCCTAGCCTGCCGGCGAGCTAAATGCAACCCCTTGCGAGCCTCTCTTTTCTTTCTCGAGTAATTCCATGTACTTTTGTACCTGCAGCATTGCCACCTGCATGCGTAGTATGCATGTAGATAGCGTAATATGTCACTCTTACTGCGGCTACCATGTGCCGGGCCACGCCGAGTTGACCTACATAGGTAGACTTCGCACGTGCATTTAGACTTACCAACGGGGCGGTGAGAACGGACCACAGGAGAGTCTACGGGGAAGTTAGCGGCGGTTTCATACACGTGTAGGACTTCCTATCGGCATATGGGCAGTAGACGGGCTTTGAATACTAACTAGATCAGCTGTTTCCGTCACTTAGGGCCAGTCCCCTGTACCCGGTTTCTTGTTCTGATTTGCTAACATACCCTAGCTAGCTGCCGATCTTGAGTGGACGATAGTTACGGTTCATCAAGTGTATTGTAGGCCCTCTTCTCTGGGAACTCGTCGTTAGTTATGCCCCGATTTAGGTAATACCTCGACCATTCTGTGACCATCTTGGACGTCAATAGAATCTGACGATCTAACCTTGAGGGGGCATGCGTCGTTAGGGTATCTCGACATGCTTGATACTCTAGAGCAGTGGACCTTGTCGGATTCTCTAGTCCCGATGAGAACAGAGTGCGGCATTAGCAATAGCTGCGGCAGGTCACTAGCCCAGTTCGACCCGGGACAATGGATCAGAGCAGGATTGAAATCTATATACATATACAGACGACCTCTCTAATGTTGAATGTCTGTTCCAATGAAGACCATCAGAAACTATCGAACGTTATTTCCTTACCTTGTATGATTACTTGAGTCTTGACTATCGTGGTGTTGAAGCAAGAAGCCCATTAATAATTCACGAAGAGACGAAACCAGTTATGAATGACGACATAGCTATCGTGGGGTTTGCGTTTAAGCTTCCCCAAGATGTTAATGATGTTTCTAGTTTTTGGGAGATCCTCGAGAATAGGAAAAATCTGATGACCGAGTGGCCAGAGTCACGTATCAACAATGGCTCTTTCGAATCTAGCAAGGAGGGCAATGTGTGTAACACCTTGACTCTCATATAACGAACGTTATCTTATATATATTACAGGTTCGTTGCCGGGGAGGACATTTTATAACGGAAGATCCGGGAGCTTTCGACGCTCCGTTTTTCTCCGTCACGGCAAAAGAGGCGGCTTCTATGGATCCTATGCAGCGATGGACCCTTGAAGCATCGTATCACGCATTTGAAAACGGTGAGGATGTCTCACGTAGACAGCAAATTTTATGATCCAAGCGCTAACAAAGAACATGAAGCCGGAATCCCGGTAGAACAGCTCAAGAGCACTCGGTGTGGAGTGTTCTCCGCGTCGATGACGGATGACTACAAGCGAATGATTGCCCAAGACCCCGATAACGTACCCCGAATGGCGGTCACCGGCACTTTTGCTTCCATATTGCCGAATCGTGTCAGTTGGTACTTTGACCTGCACGGGCCAAGTATTCACGTCGATTCAGCGTGCTCGAGTAGTTTGCTGGCTCTCGATCTTGCCTGTCAGGCTTTACGGAATGGCGAAGCCTCTTCTGTAAGCTAATGAGCTATATAATCTTACTCGAACTTCTTTCTAGCTAACTATTAAATAAGGCCGTCGTTACTGGGTCTAACTTGATTCTTGGCCCCACCATCTATCAGATGTTGTCATCACTCAACTTCTTATCCGCAGACAGCAAATGTTATAGCTTTGACCATCGCGCAAATGGTTACGCTCGTGGAGAAGGTGTCATCGCTCTTGTCATCAAGCCCCTATGGGATGCTGTGCGGGACGGTGACATGATTCGCGCGGTAATCAGGTCCACTAGTTCAAACCAAGATGGCCACACGCCGGGGCTCACACAGCCTAGTCCTCAGGCGCAAGAAGATTTGATTCGGCAGGTATACAAGAAGGCGAATCTGCCTCTTAACGTGACCCGTTATTTTGAAGCTCATGGTAAGTACTCACCTATGCCTATGTCAGCCTTACCAGCATGCGTGCTAATAATTGCGCATAGGAACGGGAACACCAGTTGGTGATCCCATAGAGATGAAAGCAATAGGCAGGGTCTTTAGGACAAGTCGTACAAACGAAGATCCTCTCTACGTGTAAGTCAATGATTGATAACTGTTGGTCTTGGCGGATTCTAACATATTCTTCTCAGGGGCTCCGTGAAAGCGAACATTGGGCACCTTGAAGGAAGCAGCGGTTTAGCTGGCGTTCTTAAATCTGTCTGTAAGCTGCTATAACCTTCCCCTAATAGTTTTCTTTTCAAATTGATAAAAACTCGCTAATGTATTGAAGTGATGCTTGAAAAGGGGATTATTCCGGCTAATGCGAACTTCGAGAAAATCAACCCAAAGCTTGATGTAGACTTTTATCACACTAAGGTAGGTGGTTGTGGTTAACTAGATTAGCTGAAGTGACTAACACAGAACAAGGTTCCTGATGAAAATGTTGCCTGGCCATGCGAAGGTTTACGCCGGATATCAGTAAACTCATTTGGCTTCGGAGGAACAAACGTTCATGTCATCCTAGACGACGCATTGCATTACCTACGAGAGCATCGCCTGATAGGAAACCACTGCACAACTACCACCCCTCATAAGATAACTATAGGACGACCTACATCCAATGGAGCACCTAATGGATCGTCTCTGAATGGAACTGGTAAGAACGGAGCAACTCACAATGGAGTCGTCAAGACCAACGGACACGCTCATACAAATGGAAACGGCCACACGAATGGAAATGGCCATACGAATGGAAACGGTTATGCGAACGGGAATGGCCACATTACCAATGGGAAGACTAACGGTATTAGTAACGGAGCTAACGGACACCACGCTGACTCTGCATCAAGACTGCTCGTTTTGTCCGCCGCGGACGAGAAAGCACTCAAACGAATGATTGAACAGTACCAGGATTTCTATAAAACCCAGGTCTCGCATAGCCCAAGTAAGCTTGACGACCTAGCATTCACATTATCTACTCGTCGAAGTCACATGCTCTGGCGAACATTCGCCGTTGTCAACGGTGGACCTTACGATCAGGATGAAAGCCTCACAGTCTCCAAGCCAATTCGAAGTTCAACCGAATCTGGCATAGCATTCGTCTTTACCGGCCAGGGAGCCCAATATGCTGATATGGGAGCTGGTCTTCTCCAATATCCATTATTTAAGACGACGCTGCAGCAGATTGATGAGATATACTTCAGCTTAGGGAGCACCTGGTCAATATTTGGTAAGGGGTGCGTGATTTGAGAAACAAAAACACATGACTAATTCTTTTCTAGACGAGCTCCATAATAAGGAAAACATCGATCATCCCGAATACAGCCAACCCCTCTCTACAGCTATTCAGATAGGCTTAATCGAGTTACTAAAGAGTTTTGGTGTCATCCCGAAGGCAGTAGTAGGACACTCTTCAGGCGAAATTGCAGCGGCGTGAGAAAACCCACCCCTAAAGTTCTTACACTTCATACTGACTTACCCCTGAAAAGCTACGCTGTCGGCGCACTTTCGCTGTTAGGAGCTTCCAAGGTATCATATTTCCGAGGGCAACTGGCCGGACAGCTCAGAGCCACAAGTGACACCCCAGAGGCCATGATGTCTGTAAACCTTGCCGAGGACGAGGTCCAAGGGTATCTAAAGAACATCAGTTATGAGGTTTTTGCCCAGATTAATGTTGCCTGTGTTAACAGCCCATTGAATTGCACTCTTTCCGGTAAAGAAAGTGCTATTGATGCTGCGAAGGAAAAACTCGACAAGGATGGAATCTTCGCTCAAAAGCTCAAGACGGGTGTCGCATATCACTCACCATCCATGTCTAAGATTGCCGACGAGTATATGCGACAGATAGGATCTCTAGACAACGGCAACTCTAAGGCCACTAGATCATCGATCCCGATGGTATCGTCGGTTACAGGCCAACTCGTTCGGCCAGCCTCATTGGCAACTCCCCAGTATTGGGTAGAGAACATGGTGTCTCCTGTCCGATTCGCCGATGCCGTGCATGTCCTCACCCAAAAAACGTCATCCTTGAAGGTGGGTATAGGAGCTATCACCGATCTCATTGAGGTTGGCTCCCATCCCGCCTTACGTAGGCCCGTCCAGGACACTCTAGCCAAGGCTGGAAATAAGAAGCAGCAGATCCGGTACAGTTACGTGCTGCATCGATCTTATCCTGCAGCTCAAACTACCTTGGAGCTTATTGGACAGCTATTCAGCCATGGGCACACAGTTTTCGTTTCTGCAGCAAACCAAGATGCATCTAACCAAGAATTTCACCGTTTCCTAGTCGACCTCCCTAAGTATCCATTCGATCATTCTAAGACGTACTGGGCCGAATCTCGCCTTAGTCGAGACTTTAGACTGCGCGAAGGAGTTAAAGGCGAGACTTTAGGAGCGCGATTTTTCGATTGGAACCCCTTGGAACCGAGGTGGAGAAACTTCTTAAGTGTTGAGACTACGCCATGGATCGGAGACCACGTCATTAGCGGTGCTGTCATCTATCCCGCGGCGGGTATGTTGGTTATGGCGATGGAAGCAGTGCAGCAGTTGCAGCCTGACAACCGCACAATCTCGGGTTACTATGTTAAAGAGGCCCACTTCATGAACCCCATCCTGGTCAAGGAGGCCTGGGAAGACAGGACGGAAACCATGCTTCACTTACGTCCTGTTAAGAGACCATACGAGAAAGAGTCGACCTGGTCGGACGTTACCATCTATGCATACTACGACAACCGCTGGACTGAGTGTTTCAAAGCCAACATCCAAGTTGAATATGAAGACTCCACGCTAACCGATCTGCAAGAAGAGCGTCAGCAAGCCCATAATCAGATTACTGACCAATACATAAGAGCACGAGAATTATGCACAAGGCCAGTCGACTCTCAAGTGTTTTATGAGGACGCTACTGATCATGGTTTGGGATACGGAGAGGCCTTCCAAGTAATCGAGGACATCCAGTGGGATGGCAAGACGAATGCGATTGCTCGTGTTGACATGTCTAAATGGAAGACTACTAGTCTAGTCCATCCCGTGGTTCTAGACTCGGCATTCCATGTGCTACGTGTCAGTACTACGCTAGGACTCTCCTTGTCCAACGCCACCAATGTTCCTGTACGGTTAGTTGACGGTTGGTTTGCGCCCTCTGGATGGCAACAACCTCAAAATTCCTCCGTTCACTATCTCGCTACCTCGGAGATTAAAGGTGGTCGAGAGAGCGAGGAGGGTTCTATCTACGCCGTAGCTGACGATGGCTCGGTCTTGTGTACGATGAGAAGACTGCTGACTGCCGCTGTATCAAGGAAGTCTGATGGAGAGCAAACTTCCAAGAAGTTGCTGTACAGCATTGACTGGAAACCACAATTAAGCCTGATGGAACCACACCAACTCGAGACTGCAGTCGATGCCAACACTTTCATTAGAGACGAGGCCGTCATGATTCAGAAGCATGAGAAGCTGACCTTAATCTTGGATAAGGTTGTTTCTAAGACTTTGAAACAGTTATCCGGCGAGAACCGCGAGAAGGTCGTCGAGACTCAGAGAAGACACATGCAGTGGCTAGAAGAGCATATCGGACTGCTGACCGCTGAAAGAGCAGCCGACGATGTCAGCGAAGAACAGCTCGAAAGCCTCTTGCAGGAGATTGAGGTTGTCCATCCTCCTTGGAAGCTACACACGACAGTTGTCCGTCGCCTAACGGATATCCTTACTGGTGCTGTAGACCCACTCGAGGTTATCTTCGATGCCAACTTGGCCGACGTGTTCTACGCCGACATGTTTGAGCACGTATGTGACGATAGGTTGTTGAAGTTCCTGGATCTTGCTACCCATGAGAACCCCGACCTTCGTATTCTAGAAGTGGGAGCTGGTACCGGTGGTTTCACATCGCGTGTTGTCACTTGCCTGAATGAGCTCGAGAAGAAGAGCGGTGCGCTCAAGTTCTCCGAATACACGTACACCGACGTCTCTCCTGCCTTCTTCGAGAAGGCAACTTCTAGATGGCAAGACTACAAAGAAAGGATGACTTTCAAGACTTTTGACATGAAGCGCAGCGCTGAAAGCCAGGGCTTTGAGCCTGGTTCCTATGACCTGATTGTCGCCGGAAGTGTCCTACACGCCACGGAAGATTTGCTAGCCACGATGAGGAATGTTCGCACGACGCTCAAGCCGACGGGCCACCTCCTACTTCTTGAGGTTGTTGCACCTCACGACGTAATGACAAACTTCACATTTGGTCTGGTACCCGGGTGGTGGGGTCGCCGGGAAGAATGGCGAGGCTTGTCTCCAGCAATCCCAGAGAAACAGTGGGAGGACGTCCTGAAGTGGACAGGATTCAGCGGCAACGATCTAGTCCTTAGAGACTACCCGAGTGAAACTTGTCACATTTTCAGTATCATAGTATCGAAAGCTGCGGAAGAAGTGCTAGAAGTGCCTTCCAGCAAACCAGGACTTGTTTTGGTCGTTGATAGCCAGTCAAGCGACCAGACTGATTTAGCCAATTTGATCCACAATAGGATTCTCCAATCTAAGGGCGAGCAGGCTCGGATCGTTCCTCTTGATCAGATTGCGGCGGCGAGTCTAACTAAAGACGACGTTATAGTTAGTATTGCGGAGATGGGCAACCCATTCCTTGCATCGCTGTCTGAGGAGAAGTTCAAATTACTCCAGGAATTCCTCAAGCAAACACAAAACCTATTATGGGTTACACAGACGAGCTTGAAGGATGAACGATACTCGGAGTACGGCATCATGGAGGGATTCTTGAGATCGATCCGACACGAGGAAAGCGATAAACATGTCGTCACACTAGCCATTGAGTCTCAAGACGAAACCATTATCGAATACGCACAGTATGTCGCAAAAGCATACAAAGCTGCCTTTGAATCGCAAACCAAGGAACTGGAGTACATCGTCCGCAATGGCCAGCTTACTACAGGTAGGGTCGCAGAAGATGTGTCTGGAAACGACACATTGCGATCTCTTCTCTACCCGCAGCTGCAAGATAAGCCTTTCTCAGAGGGACCAGCATTGAAACTTGCTGTTGGCGAAACAGGAACCCTGGACTCTCTCCAGCTCGTAGAAGATATCGCGCAGCAGGCCGAACTTCTTCCCCACGAGGTAGAGATCGAAGCCAAGTCCTGGGGCCTAAACTTCCGCGACGTGCTATGCGCTTTAGGCCGCCTGGAGGATAACGAACTGGGAGTCGACTGCGCTGGTGTTGTCACCAGGGTTGGACCAGACAGCAATGTCCAGCCAGGAGACCGGGTCTGCATGATCTCAATAGACTGTATGCGGACGCATCCACGTGCGCTTGACCATGCTGTTCTCAAGATTCCGGACGATCTATCTTTTGAGTCAGCTGCATCCATCTTGGTTCCTGGTATGACGGCGTACTACTCCATAATTGACATCGCTCGCGTCCGAAAGGGCGAAAAGGTCCTCGTCCACTCAGCTGCGGGTAGCACAGGTCAAATGGCTATCCGGATGGCTCAAATGAAAGGAGCCGAGATTTTTGCCACTGTTGGATCTCCCGAAAAGAGGCAGTTCTTGAAGGACACTTTTGGCATCCCTGATGATCACATTTTTAACAGCCGAAACACTTCATTCGCGCAGGGAGTCTTACGTGTAACGAACGGATACGGCGTTGACGTGGTCCTCAACTCGCTTTCGGGAGATAGCCTGCGGGCGACTTGGGAGTGCATGGCTCCGTTCGGGCGGTTTGTGGAGATTGGTGTCATAGACATCAAGGCTAACTCGTCCTTGCCCATGGCTGGCTTCGCAAGGAACGTCAGCTATTCGGCTATTGACTTGCGATACGTCATCCTCAAAAACCCAGGGCTGACATCTGAACTCCTGAAGGCTACCGTTGATCTCCTAACTGAGGGCACTGTTCAACACCCTGGTCCTCTACACCTTTACCCCGTATCAAAGGCCGAACAAGCGTTCCGATATCTCCAAGGAGGAAAGAATATTGGACGTATCATTCTCAATGTCGACCCCTCCGACGTAGTCCCGGTAAGTCCCATAAGCGATATAACAATTTTCAGGAATACAAAGCTAATATGTGACCTAGCAACTTCTTCTGGGACAGCGATTGTGGAAGTTTGACGAGAACGCGTCGTACGTGATTGCAGGAGGATCTGGTGGTCTTGGTCGCGCTATCATGAAATGGATGGCCGACCGAGGGGCGAAACATCTAATTGCACCTTCGAGATCTGGGAGCTCGAAGCCAGTGGTCGCCGAGGTAATCGCGGAATTATCGAAACGCGGTGTCAACGTCGTCGCGCCTCAATGCGACGTATCGTCAGCTGAGTCCCTGGCTCAAGTACTAGAGGAATGTTCTAAAACAATGCCGCCCGTCAAGGGATGCATCAACGCCACCATGGTCCTCCAAGATGCCGTATTCGACAACATGACCTATGCGCAATGGGAGTTGACAATGAAGTCAAAGGTCCCATCGTCCTTAAACTTACATAAGCTCTTGCCGAAGGACCTCGACTTTTTCATTCTCCTGTCTTCCCTGAACGGCGTCTGTGGAGCTTTGGCGCAATCTAATTATGCAGGTGGCTGTTCATTCCAAGACGCGCTCGCGCGTTACCGTGTCGCGCATGGACAGAAGGGTGTCTCCATTGATATCGGGTGGATGCGAAACATCGGTATCGTTGCAGAGACGCAGGCATACCAGCGCCAGCGAAAGAGCTGGGATGATATGCAGAAGATTGATGACACGGAATTGATGGCTTTGCTAAGCGTGTTGTGCGACCCCTCGGAGCCACTCCCATCGCAAACAGGCAGTCAGGTCCTTCTCGGTCTACGCACACCCGCCGATTTCCTCGTCAAGGGTCAGACACCTCCAGCCCTGCTCACCAGACCCTTATTCGGCGCGTTCTCCCACGTAGTCGGGGAGGCCAAGGCGACATCAAAGGACGCGAGCGTAGATGTAGCAGGCTCATTCAAAGCTGCGACGGATACTAGCGAACGGATCCAAATCGTCATCAACGCGTTGACCCAGAAACTAGCGCGTTCCATGGCTATCTCGGCAGACGATGTAGAACTAAACAAACCGCTCTCTAGTTACGGCGTCGATTCCTTGATGGCGGTCGAGCTGCGGAATTGGATCGGCAGGGACTTCCAGGCCGGTGTTGCTGTCTTCGACATTATGGGAAACGTACCTGTTTCGGCTATCGGAGACTTAGTCGTGGCAAAGAGCACTGTTGGGAAGAGTCAGTAGAGTATAATGAAGAGAGACCGGAGTATTGGCGAGGGAACGGTACGGTTTACGGAGTAATGGTTATCTATGTCTTATTTCTTAGTTTTAACGAATGTAATGACACGTCGCTCATTAGCACTTTAAAAATATCCACCATTTAAAACGGCTGTTGACTGTTACACGACGAGTTTGACCCCACGTCAACTTGACAGGCCTCCAAGCTTTTTTCCACTAAGAGTTGTGTTTAGTTTCAATTAACACACCTATGCCCATTCACGTAGACTTCCAAAGTTTGCCAATTCAATTCAATAAACACAATCAAAAATGATAAAGGCTCTCATACAGAAACCTGTTATTAACTTCAATTTGTGTCCAACGTTTAAGCACTGGTACATGGGCGGTACGTACCTACAAATCCCTTACGTTGCCTCATTAGGAAACTTATCTTCTAATTCTGTCCTCTGATTGGTCTGGATTTAATGTCGGTCACACCCATAATCCTGGATGCCTTATGCGAACGTGTACCCAGTACAGGGCAAGTAACATATCGCCTACAGGTATGGTATCTAGGTGGGCGGCTAGGTAAATATCACTATGAAGAATGATAATTGTAATGGATTTCACGCGTTTTTATTGCAAGGATGCATACAAAGAGATTTAACCGATATATATATGCATCACGTCGATTTACTGAGTTGGGTGGACAGGGTGAGGAGAAATCCACTTACTACCACATACCTATTACCTCGGCTTACATAAGCTATCCCACATAAATAAAGGGGACCATTCTCGGAATATCGGGTTTTCCGGAATTAACGTCGGATATGCGATCCAATTCGATAAATCCGATTTAACCGGACGGTTACATCGCGTAATATGTCTGCGCGTTTGCGCTCCGGGGTACGCAGTGACGCGTACCTAATAACAGACAGCTGCAGCTGAGAGTAAAATTTTAGAAGTCAAAAAGTGTTCCATTTACTTATCGCCAATTTGCGTAGTAAAATATTGAATACAGGTAGGTAGCTACTCCATAAGTACCATGCTACATCCAATTCTAAGTATCGCGTTACTTAAGCCCTTTTACAGCCGAAGAAAAACTAGAAAAATCAAAGATATTGTTCATTTGCAGGGAGTAAATCACCTTCACTCTCCATCCCCTAGACCCACACACATCTTTATACGGCTGCCGCATTCAACGCTGCATCGATGCGGCGAAGATGCAAGGTCATTGGTGATAATCCATGATATACCCATATCTCACCAACAATGGAATATCTTATCAGATGCTCAGATGTTGACTGGGGTGGGTAGCCTGTTGTACATATATTATATCGTGTATCATACTATTCCTCTCAGCCTGAACTGACCTGCTCCGAAACATCTCAAATGTCATGGCCGCCCAAGAAGATATCGAAAAATCCGTAGTTGGTCCCGAAGCTGTAGAGCCGGCCTCTGGCTCTTCTAATAATGAGGAAGTAGATCCGTATTTGGTAAGTGAGCTTGAGTGCCTCAAAAGCACGAGGTAGGTGTATCGAAACATCTAAAACCCCGGTGTTGGATTTACGCGAGAAGCGCATTTCTATCTCAAAATACATTTCTAACAATCATGGCTTTCTTAATAGGTAACTTGGAATGGCGACAATGACCCAGAGCACCCCTATAATTGGCCTCTCTTGCGCAAATGGACAATCACCATCCTCCTCTCGAACGGCGGTCTAGTAACGCTCATGTCCGGTGTGATGCTGGCTCCAGCTCTTCAGAGTATCTCAAAAGACCTAAAAACCGGCGAAGAAGAAACGCAAATATTTCTATCCATCTTCGTTTTGGCCTTTGCTTTTGGTCCCATGGTCCTGTCACCCCTCGCCGAGGTTTTCGGGCGCCGGCCGGTGTGGATCCTGTCAAGCTGCTTCTATATCCTATGGAATACGGTCGCGGGTTTCAGCAGTACGCCCGGGCTCATGATCGCCAGCCGTGTCCTTTCAGGAATTGGGGCTAGCGCAGAGTTCGCTATTTCCAATCCGGTCCTGTCGGATTGTTGGATACCTTCGCAACGTGGAGTTTCGTTTGCCATTTCCACTTTCATCCCCCTCTTAGGTCCGGCAATTGGGCCGATCATCGGCGGTGCCGTTTCGCAATCGATCGGGTGGCGATGGACCTTCTGGATTCTATCCATATACGACGGTCTTCTAGTAATTATAGCATTATTCGTATTCAGGGAAACTTATGATGTTATTATACTTAATAGGAGGGCGGACAAGCTACGAAAAAGCACGGGAAACCCCTACTATACCCAATGGCATGGAGCGTCAGAAAAGTTGGGCGATAAGCTCTTTCACTCTTTAACCCGGCCTGTACGCCTACTGTTAACCCAGCCAACCCTACAAGTTGTTTCGATATTCCTAGCGTACAACTTCGGTATCCTATATCTCGTCCTATCGACCTTTGCCACCCTATGGATTGATCGATATGGTCAAACCGAGTCCCAGAGTGGACTCAATTACATCGCGCTTGTTATTGGATATACAATCGCAGCACAAGCCGGCGGGAAAATGATGGATCTGTTGTGGACATATCTAAAGTCTAAAGCCGGCAATAACACCGCCCCTGAGTATCGCGTTCCGCTGATGATCCCCGGCGCCATCTTAATTCCGCTGGGCCTCTTCATCTACGGCTGGACGGCAGAAAAGCACACCCATTGGATCGTTCCAGATATTGGCATCGCTATCCTCGGCTGTGGTATCATTAACAACACCCAATCCCTGCAAGCGTACGTGATGGATGCGTATCGTGAATACGTCGCCTCGGCATCCGCCGCTTCGCAATTCCTGCGTAGCATCGCCGGATTCGCCTTCCCCATCTTCGCGCCCGCTATGTACCAGAAATTGGGTTATGGTTGGGGCAACAGCCTGCTTGCTCTAACGTTCGTTGTGATCGGGTGGCCCGCCCCTTTTCTTCTATGGAAATACGGTGCCACGTTAAGGGCGATGGGGAAGAAGCAGCGATAAGAAGCTTCCGTCCTGATATAATTGAAGGCCGAAGAAAGCAGTAGTTTGGCTAGAGTAATGGGTTCATACGACCGTACTTATTCAGGGTGAGTTGGCTGTTGGTGTCTGCCGTGATGAGAAAAGGGGTTTACATACTAGGTAGGTAGTTATCATAAGATATTGTCAACGATTACAGCTATCCATAACCTCCCAAGTTGTTAATACCAGCGCCCTAGGTTAGCATCTAAAAATGGTCAATACTATTTTTGACCACTTCTCGAGCCGGGTGCGTGTAGTGGCGAGCCCGCAAAATCAGCTTTGCCTTACCGAAATTTTTGATTTTCTAGCTAATAAAGGGAAATCAAGAATCATGATTTATTAACTATGGTCCAAATCTTCCCGTTCGTACATAGTTGGTTTCCATTTTTACCAAATACTTAGATATTTCATCGCTGCTATAAAACATAATAAAATTTCTACCTTCTTATTTTCGTTGCAACCCCAAGCTATATAATAGTAATAAGCTACCTAAGTACGGAGATAAGTAAAGGTCAAAATTTTACACTTGGATTTGATTACCTAGTTGATCAGAACTGTGTAAATTAAGGCTTGTGTGTACTGTGGAAAACTCCATGGCTCCTTTGTCTTAGTGGCTAGGTGCCTTGAGTTGTAGCACTTAACCACTAAACTTTAGCGGATATATCTCTCCAATTATGTACCTAGGCATGAGGCTAATATGATAGCACCGGTTGATTGTTGATCCAACCACGCACTGGGCAAGGACCGCGAAAGGTGTGCGAAACCTTTGGCCCTATGGAGGATTGTGAGAGTTCTGTCAATGAATATTCTAAGGAAGGATTTCCTGATTAATAGTCACGAATCTAGAATGCTGGAGAATTTGGTAGAAATTCGATGGAGGGGTCTAGTTCATGCTTGAAGTCGTACCAATACTCAGTTGGCAGTTAACTAGGCCGAAGGGAAATAACATTAAACTTGAAGGTTGTATTGGAGGTTGAGATTGGAAATCTGAGTTATGGTGCCTCGTGGGTTGGCTGTCAACTGTTTGCAACTGTCTGCAACTGTCTGCAACTGAAATCAACTAACTGCACTGCCTTAGTAATTGCCCGGTTGTAACCTCAGATTTGGGAAAAAGCATGTGGGGATTGCATCATCCCGCATAGGTAGGTACCGGTACCTAGGTACCGACCTATTTTCATTTATTAGTAAGAAACTTAGAACTTCTTGATCCGGAATCGATAGGTAATCGATAGCGGCCCTATTAGGATCTTTGCACCATCCCACTCACCGATTTTCCACCTTCGCCGGGCTTCGCCAACCACCCAACCAGTCAACCATAGTATTCGAATACCCAAATTTGAGAACACATTCGAATAACTGATAGTCGGTCATGTCTGCCGACGACCAACAGTTCCTGGACCTGGTTAGTATCCCTATTCAATCATCCGGCATGGGGTACCTAGTGTATACCCCCGCCAGTAGATAAAGAAAGAAGGCTAACAAAAGACATGTGACAGCTCTCGTCCATCCCCAACCATATCCGACGATATTC
Source organism: Annulohypoxylon bovei var. microspora (assembly GCA_022836615.1). Classification (NCBI taxonomy): domain Eukaryota; kingdom Fungi; phylum Ascomycota; class Sordariomycetes; order Xylariales; family Hypoxylaceae; genus Annulohypoxylon; species Annulohypoxylon bovei. The sequence goes on from MU405415.1 coordinate 26,240, forward strand.
TGGAGATGTCGCTGAGTACATCGACAAGACCGTCGACAAGGTTGCAGACGAAATAAGAGATACTCTATCATCAGCTACCTGGGTACCCGATTATGCGCGACCGACACTCCCAAGTCGACCACCGCCTATTGAGGTCATACCAATCACTACATACGAGCGATTTCAGGATTGGATGTCTCGCCACAAGCTTCTTACTACTGTACTAGTGGTAGCTGTCGGATATGCGACATACAAGACGGTACGGATCACCAGAGGAATGAGGAAACATCGTCGGGCAAAGCGAGCTCGAAATGGTGGAAGACTAGAGGTCGTGGTTATTGCCGGATCACCGACATTACCACTAACCAAGTCATTGTCCTTGGATTTGGAAAGGCGAGGCTTTATTGTGTATATTGTCTGCAACACGATCGAGGATGAAGTAACTGTGCAGAGTCTCTCACGGCAGGACATTAGACCGTTGGGCATCGATATTACCGATGTGGGTACACCATACTGGACATTTGATAGATATTTTACTGACACCTTATATCCAGCCTCCAAATGCCGGCCAGTCCATCGAAAAGTTTGCGGCCTATCTACTAGCATCACATGCCGCAGTCCCACGAGCGAAACCGAATTTCCTGACGTTAAAAGCGATCATCCTGATCCCCTCGCTCAACTACCAAACCTCGCCCATCGCCACGATCCCTCCCTCAAGCTTTGCCGATCTGTTCAACACCCACCTCTTACACCCTATACTCACCATCCAGTCCTTCCTACCACTGCTCACCAGCAGAATCTCGCCTACCGGCGAGAAGTCCGCTACGCCCAAAGTGCTCGTCTTTACACCATCCATCATCTCCTCCATCAACCCACCGTTCCACGCCCCCGAGGCCACCGTGTGCTCCGCTTTGTCCGCCTTCACAGAAGTGTTAACAGCCGAACTACGCCCTCTTGCCATTCCTGTGACGCACGTGCAACTCGGCACCTTCGACTTCCAAGGCTTCACTCCAGTCCGTCTCAATGGCGCTGCGAGCGTTCCTGGTTTGCTCCCGCCACCCGCGGAGCCGCTGCAGTGGCCTGAGAGTGCGAGACATGCATATGGCCGTAACTACGTGTCCCAGTCTGCGTCTGCTATCTCGGCAGGCCGTATCAGGGGGCTACGCGGTAGTTCTCTGAGGGAGCTACATAACGCTGTGTTCGATGTGATCGATGGATCTGAGCTCAGCGATGTGGTGCGTGTCGGCTTGGGTGCAGGGCTATACGGCTTTGTGGGACGGTGGGCGCCAAGGGGCTTGGTTGCGTGGATGATGGGGATAAGGAAGGTTGACGAATTGAGCTCTTGGGAAGCTAATGAAATTCTCAAGAGCGAGAGCACCAGTGGGAGCGACAGCAAGAGTGAGAAGAGCGGAAGTGGAAGCAGTGAAAATGGCGAAGCTAGTGCCAGTGAGTTTATCGCTGTGGCTAGGGATGACGATGGACATAATGTCTGGAAACTGGGTTAAGCTAGGCTCCAAGAGCTGGGGTCTACGCTTTGCTTTGTCTAGGCGGCGTTATTATGGTGATTTGATTTGACGAATGGGTTACGAGACCTGTACATATGATTTGACGACTTCGACCGGCTCCATTCACTGCTTGGACAAATTTGGACAGAAGGCTTTATATCTCAATGCTCTTAGAGCATTGCCCTGGGATGGGTACGAGGTATTTGGCTTACATAAATAGAATACATGCACACCTATGATGAATATTTGTGATATATGATTTGCTTGGTTGAACTTGTTGGCTCTTCTTTTAGTAGTATCTACCCAGATACTTAATAGTACAGAAGCCAGCCTCGAAGGTATCCTGAATCTTCCTAGGTCCTCCCAAGAGACTATGGGTTCTCCAACCCATCTAATACTATGGATAACCCTCCCTGCTTCTTCAACTTCCAGCCTCGCAAAATTCCGTGCGTGGTCTTAGAGATGTCGTCCTTTGACAATTAGACATTAGAATTCGCCGTGCTCATGTTGTGATCTGGTGCTTTGTCTAAATATGTCGTTGTGAGCATAGGTCTATGTTGATGTGACAATAAAGCAGATATACCTTATTCCACCTAACCTTCTGGAGCTGTAGGTTTATGTCGAGGGTATATTGCATTGGCGTAGTTGTATGTTCGTTGGTGGATAGCTTAGAATATGCTGTGTGCCTCTCAATGATGACCCCTTCCGCGGTTGAATTTTCTGTCACCTCTTCCTCTCCACCGACCGCCTCTTCCACCATACCTATCACCTCGTCCTCCCCTATCACCCCGATCCCTTCTTCCAAAGTCCCCATGATCATCATCCATGTACGTGTCGTCTCTTCTAATAGGCTCTTCGGGTATGACGTCCGCCTTAGCGATGGGCTTCTCCAGATTCTTATCCCACCTCGGATGTGCGCCTTCCTTACAATTCGGGCCTTCCGGGCAAAAACCAGCTACATAGTATCCACACAGCTTCCGACGCACATGCTTCTTACTGCAATTCGGGCCCAGCGGACAGAAGCCGCGATCGTAATGCGGGCAAGGCGGCAGCTTGGACTGGGGATCGATGTGGAGGTACAGGCACTCGTCGCCGTTAGAACAATACCCGTTGCGGACGAAGAAGTTGCACTCGGGCATCTTGCGCAGGTTGTACTCGTGCAGGAACTCGCAGCTCTCGCCCTTCTTGCAGAGCGCGCGCAGCCAGTGCTTGCACACGAGCGAGTTGTAGCTCGCGTTGGTGCTGCTCGCCGCGTTGGGCGTCACGTGCCGGTCCGCGCATGACGAGCCCGCCGGGCAGTGCCCCGCGACGAAGGCCTTGCAGATGGGCCGGTTGGGCGGGAAGCCGTGGCCGTAGGTCGACCGCAGGAACGGCGTGAAGCTGAAGGCGTAGCTGGGCGCTTTGTGCTCGAGGATTTGCTTGGTTAGGTCGAAGGGCGGTGGCGCTGTTGCGGACGCCATGGTGGGTGGATGTTGTGATGTATTTTCTCGTGTACTTTGCGACCGATTGCGAGTGTTCTTAAGCTTGTGTTGTACGTTATACTACGTCAATTAGGTAACGTTGAAATGAATCTTATGTGTCGAGAATTGAGGATGTAGATTTAGAATGTTGTCGATGTTTACTGAAAGAATGAGAAATGCGACAGCTTAGCTAAACTAAAGCTTGAGTGGGGCGAAATTAAATCCCGAGTCTAGCCTGGGTTGGGTTACCTAATTATTGTAATAGATACATATGCTTTATCAGTGCATAATGATACACAAGATGCGGGGTATGCAATTATAGGCTTTAAAGGGATTCGGAACGATACCTAATAATTAATTCTTATGAAGAGCACTCAAGCTCGAGTAACCAGCGAGTAATAATACAACGCCAGCGACTCGTCTCGTCGTCGTAACTTGGGGATGGTGTTTCTAGATACCATCATCCAACTATAACAATTTAATTCTTTATTGTTTTCAACACCTATATTATTCCTCATTATACAAAGTCCTTGCCTACAGCATCATCGAGTCACGGCTGTCGTTATAAACTCGAAGGTACATACTTAATGTAGAGCTCAAGATCTACCGAGGTACCTGTAAGGCTCTTCCAAGTACCTGGATAGTTCCACCAATCTTGAAAGTTTATACAAGCAAGTTCAGGAACGATGGGGATATTCAGCTCTATAAGCAAGTGGCGCCTGCCGGTTCAGGATAGTAGCCCATATATGAACGCCGAACAATCCGCCGATTTCAATTTCCCATCACTTGTTTCTTTGTTCACTTCATATTTCGTTAAGCTCGAAATCTGGTATGGGAAATTGGGCACGACTTCTCGTCTCCTCTTTATTTCAAGTCTAGTCTCTTCCTTCGTTGTTACCTCATCCTGGTGTTCTGGTCAGCTAAGTCGAGTCACGATGATTCGACATACTTTGTTGCTTCTAGCAACTCTACTCGCCCTATCAAGTCTTACTCCTGGACAGCAGACGCCAACTACCGCAATAACTGCTATTGATGCAGCGTACACCGTCCCACCGGATGCAGACGTTGGTCAGAACGTCATTCCCAATATCCTCGACTCCAAGGCTGTCAATCCTCAATCTGTCTGCCCAGGCTATAAAGCCTCCAATGTGAAGAACACAGCCAATGGCTTTCTTGCGGATCTCGATTTAGCCGGAACTGCTTGCAATGTCTACGGTACCGATATCAAAGCACTAACTTTACTTGTTGAATTCCAGGCGGTAGACCGACTGCACGTCGAGATACTACCTCGTTATGTCGGCCCTGAGAATTATACTTGGTTTATCCTTCCCGATGAATTGATCCCCAAGCCTCAAGTCGAGGGAAATCCTGATAGTTATATTTCGGACAGCGACCTCCGCTTCACTTGGGTCAATGAGCCAACCTTCTCATTCCAAGTCACTAGAAAGAGCACTGGAGACGTCTTATTCAATACCAAAGGGTCCGAGTTTGTGTACGAGGATCAATTTATTGAATTTGGCTCATCTTTGCCCGATAACTATAATCTGTACGGTCTGGGCGAAGTTATCCATGGCTTTAGACTTGGGAACAATCTCACTCGTATGGAATTCTTCTTTGCCCATACTCTGATATGAGCTAAACAAGACTAGGAACATTCTTCGCGGCAGACGTAGGTGATATAATAGATGCGAATATCTACGGAAACCATCCTATCTACCTCGATACCCGTTACTTCGAAGTAGATAAGGATACTCAAGAGTTGAAATACGCTTCAGATGCTACTGATAAATCGGCTCAGTACAAGTCGTATACTCATGGCGTCTTTCAGCGCAACGCCCATACTCAAGAGGTTTTACTCCGAGAATCTAACATCACTTGGAGAGCTCTCGGTGGTAACATTGATCTCTACTTCTACGAAGGACCAACCCAAGACAGCGTGACTAAGTCATACCAAAAAAGTGCCATTGGATTTCCTGCGATGCAACAATATTGGACCTTCGGCTACCATCAATGTAGATGGGGCTATAATAACTGGTCCGAGGTTGAGACCGTTGTTGACAACTTTGCCAAATTTGAGATTCCCCTTGAAACGATCTGGAGTAAGTCTCACTATATTTCACTTACTAGGTAGTTAATCTCGCAATTGTAACCCATTAACACTTTGATAGCCGATATTGATTACATGAATGCATACCGGGACTTCGAAAACGATGAAAACCGTTTCGGTTACGCTGAAGGGGCTAAGTTCTTGCAACGCCTCCATGAACAAAATTTACATTATGTACCTATCATCGACTCAGCTATATACGCGCCAGACCCTACGAATATCAGTGACGCATATCCACCATTTGACCGAGGTATTGAACAGGATGCCTTCTTACTCAACCCAAATGGGTCTATATATGTCGGAGCAGTTTGGCCTGGTTACACTGGTATGTCTTCTTTCTATCTCTTCATATTCGTACTAACATATCTACCTAGTTTTCCCTGACTGGACTGGTGCTGTATTCAACGACACTGGAGCCAACCGATGGTGGGCATCTGAAGTTGCCGGATATCACTACAAGATCAATTTCGATGGTATCTGGATCGATATGTCAGAAGTCTCATCCTTCTGTGTGGGCAGCTGCGGTAGTAACGCGCTGGTCCTCAACCCCGCCCATCCTCCGTTTCAGCTTCCAGGGGAGCCTGGAAACGAAGTGGCGAAGTATCCAGAAGGGTTTGAGCTAACCAATGCTACGGAAGCTGCATCGGCATCTGCGGTTTTAAGTTCCATGTCGGCTACGGCGGTAGCATCTTCTACCACGGTTTCATACCTCCGCAGCACCCCGACTCCAGGTGTTCGTAACGTTAACTGGCCGCCGTATGCTGTCAACAATTACAATGGTGACCTTGCCGTTCATGCTGTTAGTCCTAATGCGACTCATCATGGCGGTATTTTGGAGTACGATGTCCATAACTTATTCGGACATCAAATTCTAAACGCCACCTATAATGCTCTTTTAGGAGTTTTTCCCACGAAGCGGCCGTTCATCATAGGAAGGTCTCAGTTCGCTGGTTCTGGGAAATGGGCTGGTCACTGGGGGTAAGTCTATCGACTCCTATAAATTGACACAGACTAACTTTAACAATAGTGGCGACAATTATTCCCTCTGGGCGTACATGTTCTTCTCCATCCCTCAAGCTCTGTCGTTCTCCCTTTTTGGCATCCCCATGTTCGGCGTTGATACTTGCGGGTTTGCCGATAATTCTGACATGGAGCTCTGTTCTCGCTGGATGCAGTTGTCGGCGTTCTTCCCATTCTATCGAAACCATAACACTTTAGGGGCAGATAGCCAAGAACCCTACATTTGGTCTGCTGTAGCGGATGCGTCAAAGGCTGCGATGAAGATCCGCTACGCATTACTACCTTACATTTACACGACATTCTATCTTAGCCATTCCACTGGCTCGACAACAATGCGTGCTCTAGCCTGGGAGTTCCCTAATGAGCCGTGGCTAGCTAACGCTGACAGACAGTTCCTTCTTGGCGATTCGATCCTGGTTACCCCTTGCTTGGTTCAAGGTGCTACGACTGTCGATGGAGTTTTCCCAGGTGTGGGGTCCGGCACAATTTGGTATGACTGGTATAACAAAACAGCAATTACCGGAGTCGCGGCTGGACAGAACGTCACCATCGATGCGCCTCTAGGCCACATCCCAGTCTATGTGCGGGGCGGTAAAGTGATACCAACACAGCAACCAGGTCTAACAACTACAGCGGTCAGAGAGAGTCCCTGGGGTCTCATAGTTGCCTTAGATAGCAATGGTCAGTCTGCTGGTGGGCTTTACCTTGATGATGGTGAGAGCCTTGTACCAAATGCTACATCATGGATTGAGGTAAGTCTCCTGCTTTCGTTTCCCATTTCCAGAGTATTAATTATCAACTCTATTCTAGTTCGTTGTCCAAAATTCGACGTTGAGGGCCACCCCAAGTGGTAACTACCCAGACCCTAATACCCTGGCCAACGTGACGGTTCTAGGAACTCAGGGTACTATTTCTAAAGTAGAGTTAAATGGTCAGGAAGTCCATAATAGTGCATGGAACTTGGAGACCTCAGGAAAAGCCCTGACGGTCACGGGTCTCGACTCATTCACAACGAACGGTGCTTGGAGCGAGGAATGGACTCTCAGCTGGTCCTAAGAACAAGGGTAGGATCCCACGATGTAGAGCCATCTTATATTAATCATGTTATCGTAAGGCTCTTACCTGTTCTAGCTACTAAGCAAGATTGCTGTCTAGTGGTTATCATAATTATATTTCCATTAGACTGATAGAATCAATACACAAAATCCTCTCCGTGTGATTCCTTGCTAACATCAGAGTTCTATTCTTACCGATTAGTATTACCGGAAGCCATGGCGGAGGCAACAGAAGTGTCAGTCGCATCATAAAATGAACCCCGAAGACGGTCAGCGATTCGCAAGGTGAAATCGGCACATGGTAAGATTTTATCAGGAAGGACGACAGAGTTAGTTGTCAATATACCGCTTTTACGGGCTATTCTACCCTCCCAACACTTCTAGAATAGCGTACCTATTCTAAGGCGTCATAGGTCACAATTTCCTCGCTAAAACCCTCAACCTCACATACCCCAAATGGAATCCCCCACTCGGGTTCCGGCACACAACCTCCAGCACATCCACCACCTCCTTCACGCACGCCTCCCTCTCAGCCCCCTCAGCCACGGCCTCGAAAAAGGGCGCACCGAACAACCGCACCCACCCCTCCACCCCGCCCGCGTCCGCCACCGTGGGTCGGTACTCGCGCTCCGCGCGCTCGACCTTCCACCCGCCCACCTCCTGCTCCAGGACCTTCGTGACCCAGGCCTCGTCCGGGAAGAACCACGGGTCGCTCGCGACGGCCGCGTCCAACCCCCCGGGGGCGTGCCGCGCCACGGCGCCGAGCAGCGCGGCCCGGATCTCCGACACGTTGCCCAGGCCGCCCATCTCGAAGGCGAAGGTGCCGCCGGGGGCCAGCGCGTCGCGCGCCGCGGCGAAGAAGGCGCTCTGGGTCGCGGGCGAGGCCTTGCACGACCCGAGAACCCAGTGCAGGGCCGCGTTCGAGAAGAGCTTCGTGAAGTGCCCGTCTTGTAGGTGTGGGAATTGGGAGAGTTGGAGGGCGTCTGCGACTTCGAAGGTGCATTTCGAGGCCCCTGCTGCGCTGGCCTGCTGCTGGGCCGCGGCGATCATGGACGGCGAGGCGTCGGTCCCGTGGATGCTGCCGTTGCCTTGGGAGAGGATGGGTTGGAGCTGGATGTTGAGGACGCCGTCTGGGAGTGGTGTGAGCATATACGTATATGGAGTCTTGGGAAATATAAATGGGAGGAGACTCACCACCGCAGCCGATATCCAAGATCACGTCGTCCTTCTGCGGGTCGAGCCATTGCACGATCTTAGTCGCGAGTTTCGGCACAAAAGAGGCCGAGTGCTGATACGCCTTGGATTATGCAATTAGGTATGTTAGAACAAATGTCATATATACTCGAAAAAAACTATGTATAACTATCGTGTGTTTAAACATATAAGTTGGTAGTGATGTGCTCTCGGCTTACCTCGGAGGACCAGTGATCTTTCTTCTCAGCCATTGTTTCCCGTGCTGAGCTTTGTAATTGAATTGATTCGAATTAGAATTATTAGACACTTAACTCTAAGCCCTTCATAAAAGAAACGAAATTTAATTATTCCCTTCCGAAATAGAATCAATGTTTCTTGAATTCACTCGACTGACTTACACGGGCGCGGCTTAAGATTTATATAGAGCCGCTCCGTACCGGCCGATATTGGTACCACCCGAACGGTCGCCCGAGATCGGAGTCTTCGCTTCGTCGCCTCCTTACTGAAGTCCACAACCTGCACCGCTCTTGAAAAGGCAATGAAATTAATCCATTTAGATTTTTTTTTGTTTTTTTAACAACAGGCATCTCCGAACCCGCTATAGACAGGGTATCATACATGATGTTCAATCTAATCGACTCCCTCCGGATAGATCAATCAATCTATGTCGAGTAATTCGTACTTATCGTCGCCGAGAGCATCTTCGATCCTCTTCATGATCGCCAGTACTTTCTCCTCTTCTAATCTCCTCCCGACGACCTGGATCGCAACTGGCAGTCCGTGCATAGCCTCTGCATCGTAGAGCTTGTATGCGCCTTGTGCAACCCCGTTTAGCTTCTTGATGTTAAAGGTAGATGGCAGCTTGTCGAGCTCCTTGTCGACGTGCGTTACCGGGATAATACCACAAGTATAGTCGACCTATGTTATTTAGCATTTTTAACGCAATTATGATCAGAGAATTCACTTACGAGGTTGAAGAGGAATGTGTAGCCGCAACTGCTGACGGCTTCCTTCATACCATCATGAGGAACAGCCGGTGTCGCGTTGGGTGGTGTAATTAAGAAATCCACATCGACGTCATTCCACCAGTCAAACCACTTCGCTTTATATGCCTCTCGTTGAGAAACCAGCTTCCACTGCTCAAAGGCACTCTTCTCATGCCAATCTTTGACGAGACCAGCCCATACGTCATCTCTTCGGACGTATTTAACCCAGAGGTAGTAGAGGTATTTGAGCGGTCGCGGAACTCGCATAAGGAAGTCCATCTGGTCAGCCCCCGGGTCATTCCATTCTCCAAATCGGAAAAAGGACTTGAACATTTGGCAACCGTCGGCGTTCAACAGGAGGGCTCCGAGCCGAAGTGCTTCGTACGGCGATGGCGGGTCAATTTCGACAATCTCATGGCCGGCCTCCTTCAAAGCAGTTTCCGTCATCTCCAGAGCTCGCGCGCATGCAGGACTCGGGTCAACTACGCCGTCTGTCCTCATCACACCCACGCGGAACTTGCTCTTTGTTGCGTACTCCTCTTCCACTTCTGGTCTCCAGGGCATCGGATGAACAGAGTGGTCATACTTCCAGGGCTCCATGCTGACGAGGGAACGAGTGAAATACGTCAAGTCGTTCAATGTTCTGGTCATAGGACTGTATACACTGGGTACTCCTTCTTGGCCGGGCATGCTGGTTGCAAATCCTGCTTTTGGCCATCGTCCGGTTGAACATCGCAGACTGTAGATTCCGGAGAAATGTGCGGGGGCACGGACGCTACCGGCGACATCACTCCCGATTCCAATTCTTCCACCTAACGCCAATAGGGCTGCTTCACCACCGGTTGATCCTCCCGGAGAGTATTTGTTGTTATGCGGGTTAGTGCATCGTCCCCAGACATCGTTTGTAGACTCGAAACTGAGGAGGGTGATGGGCATGTTGGTCTTGACGTAGGGAACGGCACCGGCGTCCTTTAGCAATCGAACGTGACCTCCATCTTGGGCTGGCTTGTTTCCAACATAGCTACTATAGCCAACAGTAGAGTCGAACCCACCAACATTGATGGTGTCTTTTAAGCTTATGGGGATACCGGCTAGGGGTCCCTTCAAGTTGATAGATCCATCCTTAAGCCAACCTTCAGCAGCAGGGATCATAATCTCAGTGAGGCAATTCGTCTTCTCATGTGCCTTGACGGCAACCTTGCCGTAGGTATTAAGGAGGTCTATGGGCTCAATTGTACCATTTTGTACGTCTTTTACAAGTTCCTCGATGGGCTTGTCAATGATCTCCCGCTCTTGCGCCGTGAATGGGCTACGATACTGGGTCAAGGCCCGAAGCCTCTCTGCGCGCTCATCTTGCTTGAACTTGCTGTCTTACTTTAGCTACCGAGATCGGGTGTGTTTAAGGGGTTATGTATGATATTATATGGAGCGATAAGATAAGATGAGGATGAATTAACTTACCAGTCCTTTTTATGTTGTATATAATCTAGAAAGAAGACCATTTCTAATAGTTAAGGGTTGATATTTTAAGACAATAATTTAGATGTAACGTCAAAATGACGCAGAGTAGCATAAAGAGCTGACAACAACATTGAAGGTTTAAGAAAAGGAGGAGTTAGTAATACCCAAGGTACCTATTTATCTGGAATGCAAGGTCTCGTGTCAAAAGATAAGGTCATCTCCATTATGTCGTGTACGGGCTCTGATGGATAATTGAACTCTCTATCCCCGCATTTATCCTGTAGCTCACCTTCTTTCACCGTTGATAACCGGCTACAACTTCCGCTATTGGAGTGAAGCTATTTTACATTCCACTAGAGTTCCGGTTAGTTACCTACCTAGTTACTCATATAGATAAGTGATTGGATTACTGCATAGTCGTATCTAAGCGTGTCACGTTTAAGAGTTGCTAACCGATACTAAAATCACCTGATATCCCCGTCCTTTGTCCTCCGTTTGACTTATACTGTACTCACTGTATTTGTACTACTTAGGAGGGGATTCCCACATCATTCACCCCCCACTTCTCCAATATCTCCCCCTCTCCCCATTTATGTACCCCGCGCTGCCCGCGAAGATGCCATTGTTTCTATTTACAGATGACGATATCAGAGACACCCAGACGTATATTTTATAAGCATCACAGGTAAGAAGGGTTTGAGAATGGCCAAGCACATTCTCCCCATTCGATTTTCTTCAAGTTAGGTACCGGAAGACACGACCCCAATTCAGCTAGAAAGTGAAATAAGGTACCGAGTTCGGAGTCTAGAACACGCCTACTTTTATATGTACCTACCTAACTTATGTGCAATGCGAATACATGAAGATCCTCATCTAAGCCCTACCTCACCATCCTAGGCTCATATAGCTCACCTAGTTCAATCAACCATGGCCTCCGACGAGGCGGCATATGATCCTAAGAGGACAGGATCATGGCTTATCTGCACGGCATGCGGGACCCAATTTCCCACCTCGGACAGACAGGAAACCAAAACATGCTTCATCTGCGACGACCCGCGACAGTTCACACCACAGACCGGACAAGCCTTCACCACGCTCGACGAGCTCCGTTCGCGTGCCAGAAACACGTGGACTCCGCTCAGCGGCGACAGCAGATTCACATCCATCGTCACAGAGCCCAAAGTGGGCATCGGGCAGCGGGCCATCCTCATCCAGACGCCCAGGGGCAACGTGCTATGGGACTGCATCACGCTGCTCGACGACGAGACCGTGGCGAAGATCAAGGCTCTAGGCGGCCTGAAGGCCATCGTCATCTCGCACCCCCACTATTACACCACGCACGTCGAGTGGGCGCGCGCCTTCGACTGCCCCGTGTTCCTGGCGACGGAGGACAAGCAGTGGACGACGCAGAGCTCGGCGCGCCAGGTCTTCGTCGAGGAGCCGGAGCTCGACCTCCAGATCGACGGCGCGTCCTCCGGGGTCCGGGTGCTCAAGCTCGGGGGCCACTTCCCGGGCTCGTTCGTCGCGCTGTATGACGGACGGCTCCTCATCGCCGACACGTTGGTTACGACCCCCTCGGGCCTGGGAAGCTGGGACGCCGACGCGGTGGGGGCTGCGCGGGCCCGCCCGGACGGTATGAATAGCTACTCGTTTATGTGGAGCATCCCGAACATGATCCCGCTGCGCCCGAGCGAGCTGGAGAGGATGTGGGGTATACTGAAGAAATACGATTTCAGCAGTACGCATGGTGCGTTTTTGGGCGTGGATATTGCCAAGACGGTTCCGGAGATGAAGCGTAGGGTGTTGGAGAGCATGCAGATTCAAATACGTTATATGGGATATCAGGATCATGCGTTTCTGCAGGAGACTACGAGTTAAGCTGAAGTCGAAAAGAAAATGAATCGAATTTATTGCGATATACTTACGTAGGTAGTTTTTTTAATGAATAATGAATGAGTGTAGGGACAGGGGAATTGAATGATCTGTGTGTGTTCGAAACTCGGACTCGGTAGGAAAAGTTCATTTAAGATGTATCGAAATGAAATCCCTATTTAATACACCGTCGCCATTCCATCAAGGTACTTATTTCATGGCTACCCAAGACCAGAAAGAACCAAATCAAAATGATCCAATACTAACGATCTACAACTTGCTCTCCCCCGACTGCGGAATCTTAACCACAACCTTGCCCCAAGTCTCCCTGCCGCCCAGCGCCAGCAGCGCATCCGGAATGCTCTCCAGCCCCACGAACTCGCGGTCGCTAAACACCGTGCCCTTGAACTTGCCCTGCGCGATGAGCTTCGCGATGCCCTCCCACACGACCGGGACGGTGCCCCTCTCGAAGCGCGCGTACGCGCCCCAGTGGATGCCCACGAGGCTGATGTTCTTCAGCAGCACCTTGTTCATCGCCACCTTCTCGATCTGGCCGGCCGCGAACCCGACCACCAGGATGCGCCCGTTCCACGCCACGCACTTGGTGCTCTTGTCCACCACGCCCACGGGGTCGTACACGATGTCCACGCCGCGCCCCTTGGGCGTCAGCTTCTTGACCTGGTCGGGCCACCCCGCGTCGCGGTAGTCGACCACGTGGTCCGCGCCGAACTGCCGCGCGACCTCGAGCTTGCGCGGCGACCCGGCTGTCGCGATCACGGTCGCGCCGAACGCCTTGGCTACCTGCACGGCGGCCAGCCCGACGCCGCCCGCGGCCGCGTGGACTAAGACCCAGTCGCCGGCCTTGATGCCGGCGCGCAGGACCAGCGCGCCGTAGCTCGTCGGCGCTGTCACGAAGAGCCCCGCCGCGTCGAGGAACGACCACCCGTCCGGCACGGCCAGCAGCTCGGTCTCGCCGGCGCACACGCGCGACGCGTAGGACCCCTGGCTGGCGCCGAAGACGCGGCTGCCGACGGGGAATTTGGGCGTGCTGGAGGACTTGGGCGTCGCGAGGACGATGCCGGAGAACTCGGCGCCGGAGACCCAGGGGAAGGCTTGTTTGTGTCAGTAAGTAAGTCCCTACCTAGCATAATTGGGGTTTGAAATAGGTGAGAGGATGATGACATACGAGGTTGGTTTTGGTATTTGCCCTGTATCTGCAAGATGTCAAAGAAATTGGTCGCCGCGGCGTGGACCTCGATGAGATACTGGTCCGGCTTAGGTGTCGGGTCTGGGAGCTCCGTCACCTTGAGCTCTTTCGGCCCCTGAGAAGTATGTTAGTGGATGACTTCTCGGGCAATGTTTTGAAGCTAATTTCTTCCTCGGATTTTTATACCGAAATTTGGTGGCTTCTTACCTTAACATATTCGCTGATTTGGATGCCCCGCATGGTCACTTTGTTAAGTGAAGATCTAATTGGAGTTTAAGGATTTCACTTGGCAACCTGGGAAGCTTACACCGTAGCCAAGACGCGATGATGGTACAGGAATCTTACGGATCTGTATAATAGTTCGCAGTTTAAGAAGAATGGGGATTTAAATATTTCAGTGATATGGAAAGAAAGAATTGATGCAAGACTATTACTGAGATACAGATACTTGTTTGTGGTTTGTATGAAAGATGGTTGGTGAGTTGCCCCATGGGGAACCTGGTAAGTTCATACCGAGGTATCTTTCCTTTCTTGGATAGGCGCTTAATAATGTTTTGCCGGCTAGAATTAAGCAGTTATTATGTAGCCGATCATACAATACAAAGATCTGCATAACTTCTTCGTTCAAATATACAAACAGTGTTAATTGTTCACTATCAAAACATCACATCCTCATCCAACAAACTCATCATTTGCTGATTGCCATAGTACCAATCACCCAGCCCAAATGTTTGAGGAATGTTGTTAGCCTCTAATGCCCCGTTTGCTGCCGTCCCTACCTCCATCCCAAAGGACGTGAAGTCAAAATCGCCTAAGGGATCCGATAAAACGTTGGCCAAGGTCATGTCTGCAGACGAAGATGTATTCGACTCAATGTAGAGCCGGGCAGCCTGACAGAGGAGCTCATATAATCGATATGGATGTGTGATCGAGTCTGGAGCTTTTTCGGGCCTCAATGAAACCGCGAAACGGTCTAAGCGGGCCAAGTCGGCGAAATCCAAAAGCTGGACCGCGCGAGTAAACAAGATACTAAACGGCACGAAAGGAGTGTGCAGAACCGCCCTATCCAATTCAGCAGCCATTCAATGGAAATATTCGATAATTGGCCGTGCGTTCGAGAATAAGAATGAGAGAATTGGCTAACTTACCAGTTAATATACTTCGTAACCATAAATTGATCGGTCTTGCAGCTACTTACGGCTGTCATGCATTGATGATGCATGTCTAGAGTCTCGCGAGCGACCGCGACACATTCGTCGGAAATGCCGTTGGGGGAGGCTTGTGTGCTTGGAGCAGCGCGGAGAATTAGAGCGAGCAATGAAGATTGGCATACTACGTCGCATTGCAAGTAAATAATTCGCATCGGATCCGCTTCACTGTCGGTTGATTGACTGGCGATATCCTATAATCGTTTGTCAGTGAGATCTAGGATGAAAGAGGAAAAACTGAAGGCATACGAAAATCTCGACGTGCGTTTTGTTGATGAGTTCTCGCAACTCTGCAGCGAGTGCATCTACCACACGACCTCGGTCTTCATCTGTTCGAGATAGGCCTACCGGGCTGTAAAGTTCGTCGTAAACCTTGCCTTGGATTCGCGCAACTTTAGTAGCCCGCAACTCATTCGGATCAAATGGCAACGTGATTTCGGTATCGCGAATACTCGATGGTCTACCATGTCGAAGCGAAAGTCCTCTTTCAAATTTATAAACGGTCCAAAATAGACGTTCCTGAGCAACCCGTAGGGATTGGTCGGTTTCTTTTGAGGGAAGGCGATGATACCTTAACCTCTGGCAGAGATCCGAAGCAGCTGAAATGAAGGTCCAGGCCATTGTAGCTTTGGAATATTCAATTGCGTTGAATGCCTGCCTTAAGGATCAGTGAGAATCTCCGGGCTCTTGAAAGAGATACATACCCCGAGTGTCAGTGCAGCAATAACCTCCATCGACGCTGGTAAGAGGAGTGGAAGTCGCAAAAGAGCACTACGAAGATTCTCCTGACATAGCCGACAGTAGTCTTGATAATCTTGGAGTCCAGACACGACAACGTGTTCAGAAAATATGTAGGACAGATACCCATTGGCGATAATAAGGTCCACCTCGCTATAATCGTCAATTGCGAAATACACCTTTCGGCAGATCTCTGCGAACTTTTCAAGAGGCAGTATATGAGAAACCCAGACGAGACGGGTATACTCTTGGTGATCTAGTACTCATGTTAGAGAATTGTTGGCCTTCATTATGGCAAAGAACAAACCCTTAGCCCACCTAAGTACAGAAACGACGGCTTCTAGAGGGGGTATAGAAGGACTGGCCTGATATTTCGCGACTTTAGCTTCTGGAAAATACGAGTCTTTAACAGTATTGGAGTTTTCTAGAGTTTGCACGAGCTTTCTCAATGATGAGAGGACCCTACTCTCTTCATCCTCGCCCTCTCTTGAACCTCTATCTTCCACAACCGCTTTGACGAAGTCGATAATATGAACCGAATGGTCCCATAGAGAATCGCTGTTAGATGCAGTGAGAGACCGATGCTCAAGCGGAGGCTTCACTGATTTTACTCCTTTGAAGTGTTGTGTGGAGCCATCTTCGGACTGTTTCGCGTCCGGGGTCACATTAAGCCCCTGGAGAAAGAGCTTGATGCCATCGACGCCCTTTGCAATATCGTCGATTTTCTTTTCGCTACGTAATAATATCACATGAGCATCTGAAGAAACTAAACAGCCCGTGCTATATTGACTTACTATTGTGCTGATATCAATACTCTTTGCTTAGGAGCTGCCGCGTTGGACGCCACGGCGCTGTGGGTGCAATTGAGTCTCGCCGAGCTACAATTCGAACAGGGCGACCCTCTGTCACAGCCGATCTACTCGTTGATGTTCCGTCAGCATTTCTGAATCCTTTTAGGAGCGTATAGAAGGACGTAACCTTTCGAGAACGACATTGATCACACTGTTTTGTCAAAAGTTAGCTTGGGCCAATGACATAGGGGCACCAGACTTGAATTCACCGAGCGACGAGTAATCGCCAGGCGGCTTTTTGGCCGTTCGTCAATACGATCTCCGCAGGATTCCATGTTGAATCATGTTGCGAAGATATCTTAGCTACGATGTTGCTGTGCACGACAATACATGATTGAGATGTCTAGTACTTGTGATTACAAATCCCAGTATATTGGATTCGCGCGGGTTTCCGGTCAGCGCCAGGGGTAACTCCGCGCTCCTGATTGGCTAGTCACTCCCAGTTTCGAATATTCGCATACTTACTTACCTAGGTAAATAGCTTAGGGAATGAATTGAAAGCGTCGTTAAGGAGAGGCATGACGTCCCTAAGAACGATGGAATCTGATTATACCGTAGCGACAACATACCACTTATGAGAATGATTCTAAATTTCGTAGAATTCATACATGCATAAGAACAGTTGCTATTGAGAGAAAAGGTTCTTAATCTAAGAATCATTCTTAATCTAAGAACCATTCTTAATCTAAGAACCTTTTCTCTCAATAGCAACTGTTCTTATGCATGTATGAATTCTACAAAGTTTAGAATCATTCTTTACTTAAGAAGATTTATAAACCTCGTCACCATCCCTGCTATAATAGCAGGGACGGTGACGAGGTCTACGAATCTACAATATACGATACAATATACTAGGTACGATACAAACTACTAGGTACGATACAATCTACAATACAATCTACTAGGTAGGTACGATACAATCTACAATACAATCTACTAGGTAGGTACGATACAATCTACAATACAATCTACTAGGTAGATACGATACAATCTACGCGCTTACAATATTGTACGAGTGGGTGGTGTACGAGTGGGTGGTGTATGTGTAGGTAAATAAGTAAGTAAGTAAATAAATAAGTAAGTAAGTAAATAAATAAGTAAGTAAATAAATAAGTAAGTGGGTAAGTAACTTAGGTGGGTGGGTAGGAAAGATGGATGAGAAAAAGATGTGTAAGTAGGTAGGTAGGTAGGTAGGTACCGTAGCGGCAAATAGTAGGTCCAAAAAATGATTATATATTATAAAATGTACACAAAAAATAACATGGGTTGCTTAAATATGAATCCATTCCAAGGATCGAATGATTTTGAATGTAAAATGGTTTTCATTTACAGAATGGTTTTGAAATATGGAATTATTTCTTATATTTTGTACCCCGCCGTCGCTCCCTCGTCCCCTTCCCCCCAATTTTACACCTACTGGTTTACTGGTCTACTGGTTTACTGGTCTACTGGTCTACTGGTTTACTGGTCTACTGGTCTACTGGTCTATTGGTCTACTAGTCTACTGATCTACTGCACGTCTACTGATTTACTGCTACGCATCTACTGCTACGCATCTACTGCTACGCATCTACTGCTACGCATCTACTGCTACGCATCTACTGCTACGCATCTACTGCTATGCATCTACTGATCTAGTAAGCTTGGCACGACAGTGATGTTGACGATGTTGTTGTGTGGATGTGTGGATGTGTGGGTGTGTGGGTGTGTGGATGGATGGATGGATGGATGGATGTGTGGATGTAAAAAGTAAAAGAAAATTAAAAAAAAACTTCTAAGTTTTTTTCTTTAAGTGTTGCTGCTGCAGTTGTTGCAGGCGTTGCAGTTGTACGTGTTGTACGAGGTGTTGTTATTGAGGTAGATAAAATAAAATAAAAAATAAAAAAAACTTCTAAGTTTTTCCTAGGTGGTGTTGTTGTAAAACGAGCCCTGAGACCCACTGCCAGCTACAGTGGTTTACTTCCAGGGCTGTTGTAAGTGCTGTTGTAGCTAGGGTGTGCGGTGGTTGCCCTCCAGATCTCAGAAAAGAGGGTATAATGATTCCATTTTTAAGAATGATTTTGTTTTTTGAGAATGATTTTGATCTTTCAAACCCATTCTAACTTTTGTTTGTACCTTTACATACAAATAGTAAGGAGGGGTACATAGAAATGTTAAAATGGTTTCGAAAGTTAAAATGATTCTTAAAGTAAAATGATTATCGCAACACACCTTTTGCCGCTATGG
>MU405416.1:0-44690 GCA_022836615.1 Annulohypoxylon bovei var. microspora
AAATTAATTTTTTAATTTTTTTTTATTAAAAATAATATTAATTAATATATTAAAATTAAATAAATATACGATTTATTAAAATTATTATATAATAACCTTAATATTAAAACTTAAATTAAAAATAATTTTTATAAATTTAATATATAATTAAATAAATAATTCTTTAAATTTTACACGTTTTTTATATTATTAATAAATAAATAAAAAATCCCGGTATTCGAATAAAAAAAAATTAAACCATTAATTAACCATTAATTTTTACATTTAAACTTTTTATTATTATTTAAATAAAAAAATAAAGTTTATTAAATTTAAAAACTTTTATTCGACGTTAATTTAATAACGCATTAAAATCATTTAAAAGAAAATTAATTTAATAATTTTTTAACTTTAATTTAAAATTAAAGTTATTTAAAACATTATAAAAATAATTTTTATTAATTTTAACATTTTTCATTTAATAATAAAAATCATAACTTAAATATATATAAAAAAACTTTTTTAAATTCTTTTAATTTTTTATTAATATAACATTTTTATAACGTTTAACACAAATTTAATTTATTACTTTTATAAATAAAAAAACTATTTCTTTAATAATTATTTAACGCGTAACGCGAAAATTAAAACAATGGTTATCGTTTTAAAAAAATAATAATAAAACATAATAAAAACGATGTTAATTTAAAGTTAAAAAAAAAAATATTTAAATAAAACTTTTAATTTAAACTTTTTTTTATATATTTATTTATTAACATTTATTTTTATTAATTTTAATTTTTTAAACCTTATAATAAAAAAATTATAATTTATAATTAATATATTAATTTATTTATAAAATATAAATGTAATAATAACGATATAAACGTTAATAAAAACCGGAATATAAATATATATAATTATTAATTAATGAAACGTGCGTTTAATAATAAATATATAAAACTTTTTTATTATTTAATTTAATTAATTTATTATAATAAAAAACTTTAATAAATAAATTATTAATTAAATTAATAAAATTATTTATATTAATATTTAAATATAAAATAAATTTTTTTATAACGTATTTATTTTTTTAATAAACTTAAAAAACCATTTTTAATTTTAAATAATAATAAAATTTAAATTTTTAACGGAATATAATGTTTTAATTTAAAAGATTTATTATTTTAATAATATTACATTTAATAATATTTTCGCCGGAACGAAACCGGCTTTTTTAATTAATTAAAATCTTTATTAATAAATATAAACCAAATATAAAAATATTTTAACACATATATAAATTTATATACATTTTATTATACCGGTCCTTGTCACGGCGAACAAGTTTTAAATTAAAATAAAGCTTATGCAACGGCGGGACCATGTATTTTATTAACGAGAATATTTAAAGTGAGGAATTAAAAGAAAAAAAGTTACGAAATGATTTCCTTTAAAAGGTTTTTATATATTAACTTTACAGCTGGGATATTAATTAATTATTCCGTTAATATACTTTAAAAATAATAATAATTAAGCGCCGTTACATAACCCTTTTCTTTGGAAGAAAATTTAATTTATGAAAAAAATAAGTTATTTATTAATGCGCTTATAATTTACTCTTTTAATTTCCTTTTTTTTTATAATAAATAAATCGTTTTTATTTATTATTTTTAATATTTTATTTTTTACGGTAGCTTTGATTTATTATTAGAGTTTAATTAAAAGATTAACGGCTTTAAGGTGTAAATCATGGAAGTTTTTTACCTTAATTAATGCGTTAAAAAAATCTTTAAAAAAGTATTATATTAAGTTAAGGTTATAACTTATTTAATCCATTTTATATTAAAGCTTTTCTTTAAAAAGTTTAAAGTTTAATATTTTAAATATTTTATATTTTTATTTTTTATTAATTTTTATTAAAAGTGAAGGATTTATTATTTGTTTTAAAATTAAATTATTTAAGGCTTTAATTAATTAATTCGCGTTTAAAACTTAGTAAATTTTTATATTTAAAAGCAAATTAATTTTAAAAGCATTATAATAAAGCTCCGTTAACATTTTAAAAAAACTTACCATTAAATAATTTAAGTTATTATAAAAGCGATTTATTTATTAATTACTTTTATAAATATATATTTAATCGCTTATTATTTAATTTATCGGTTATTTTTTTTATTAACTTATTCGTTTTAACGATTTTATATTAATAAAAGGTTTTTATAAGTTTATTATATAACGGAAGCTTAACGTTTTATTAACGATTAAGTAGCGGTGCGGTTAAATTTTTTTTAAAAGATTTTAAACTTACGAATGTAAGTTTATTAATTAAAGATTATCCTCGAAACGAATTTTATTTCTACTTTTACAAGGGAAAATTTTATGTTTAAATGCGGTTAAATGGCGTATGCGAAATTTAAATAAGGTAATATTTTCGATTAATTATTTTCAAAATAATTTACGAAAAGTTATAATTTTATTTAAATAAATTAATTAAGAATCTTCGTTTAACCGTCGGATTATAAATGTTTTATTATTAATTTATAAAAGTTTACTTCGATGAATTTAATTAACTCGTTTAAAAAACGGTTATAAATTAAAAACTTTTATTAAATATAATTATTTTAAAAATCTTATAAATGCGTTAAACGTGTTTATAATATAAGTTTACAAATTACGTAATAATATAAGTTTTATACGTGGGTAATAAAAAAAGTTTTTTACTTAATTAATTAATAATTATTAAAATTAAATTAAACCTTTTACGATTAAAAGGCATGGATTTAAAATTTATTAAAATATATTATTATATTTGTTTATTAATAAAAAATAATTAAAGTAAGCTTATTAATTTAATTTTAAAATTTTAACTTTTCCGGTATTATTTATAATAAACGTAATAATAATTTATAAACGTTTTTATATTAAATTATAAATATTTTTTTAACATTATTATACGTATTTTATTTCGATTTAAATGCGTTTAATTTAAAGGATAATAAAATTCATTATATAACTTAGTGCGAAATTCTTTATTATTTAAGATTATTATTTTTTTTTTAAAAGTAATAATTTATTCCGTAAAACGTATTCATTTTCTTTTTTTTTAATTTATTCGCGTTACGCTTTTAACTTAATAATATTTTAATTAACCGTTAAAATGGCGTCGATTAACCCGATACTTTAAAATAATTTTTCCTTAAAAATTTTTATTATAATTAAAATATATTAAAGGTTAAAAAATAATAAATTTATTAAGAGTTTATCGGCTAAGGGTTATAAGGGATTTATTCCACCGTAAAATATTAAAAAAGGTAATAAAATAACGAATTAATTATATTTTTTAATCATTTTTTAAGTAACCAAGTTAACCACTTTTTAAAATAAAACGTTAATTATTATATTTTCTTTTTCCGGGTAATAATGTAACTTATAATTAAATCGAAATAAATGTTTACTTTAATTAATTTAATAAAAGTTTAACGTTTTTTTAATAACGAAATATTATAACGTTTAATAATTTATAAATATATCGAATTTATTATTTAATAAAACGAGTATATATTTTTAAAGTTTTATTATTATTATAATAACGAAAAATTCCTTGTTATAAATAAAATAATTATACTTTAAAAAGGTTATTATTTTAAAGAAAAAAGCTATTAAATGTTAATCTTTTAACTCGTTTAATTATAAAAAATGCTTCGGAAATTACTTCGTTAAAAGCGTTAATTTTTAACTTAACTTTTTAATTTTTATAAAAGTGTTTTAAAATTAAAAAAATAATTAAAATTATTTTTAACATTTTAAACGTTTTAATATATTCGTTGGTTTAAATTTAATATAAAGCAACGGTAAAGAAATGTAAAGGCTTTATAATTTAATTATATTCCGATACGAATTATTAATAAAAATTATAAAAGCTTAAAAATAATTAAAATTCTTAAATTTAAGTAAAAAAATTTTAATTTTAAATAACTTTAATTTTATTTTAATTAACGGCCACGTCGAAAATAAAAATAATAAACCTTAAGAATTTAATTTTTATAATTAAAAACTTACTTTTTTGGATATCGATTTATAAGCTAACGGAATGTAAGCGTTTTAACATTTACCATACGTGGTATTCGTGGAAAAATGGGTTTTTTAAGTAAATTAAAATATTATTTATATATGCCGTGTAAAAGTTATTAAAAAATAAAAAAAAGGCTTGGTTAATATACTTTTAAAACGCATTAAGCTTATTACTTAATTTAAAGGGGAGCACGCGGTATTTATATAATCTAAAATAAGTTTAAAAGGTAATAAGGTTTTTTAAAACGAGATTTATTTTAATACGATAAAAAGTTTAATAAATATTAAACTTTATAAAAACTTTAACCTTAAAAATCCTTTTTAACGTTTTATTAATTAAAAAAAAAAGTAATGATTTTTTTTAATGCGGGCGTTTAATTTTTAATAATTAATATAAAACCTTAAATTACCTTTTAATTTTTTTATAAAAAAAATGAGGGATTTATATTTAACCGCATTAAATACGATCCACTTTTTACGTAAGTAATTTAATAAATATTTTTTTAAAACTTATAAATGTTTCGTATTTATATTATAAAAAAGATATAACTTAATGGGGTTAACGCTTTTTTTTAAGTTTATTTTATGGTAAAAGGTTGGTAAAACGGTAATAAATTATTATTTCTTTTTAAAAATACCTCGGTTAAATTATGTAAATAAAAAAGGAACCTTTTTATAATTTACTTTTAAATAAAGTCGTTTTTTTGTTATAATTTTTTTTCGAAGGTTAAATTAAACTTTTAATAAAATAAAATAAAAGCGTTTAATAGTTTATAAATTACGTTAAGGTTTCATTAAAAACGTAACATTCTTTTAATAAACGTTAAGCTTAAAATTAAATAAACATTTATAATAAATAATAGTGGGAAATATATTAAAAGCTTAATAAAAAATTAAAAAAAAAAAAACGAAATAATAATAAAAAGTTATTGGTTTATTTTAATTATAAGATTTATCGTGGAATATATAAATGTTATAATGGTTTACTTCTTTTTTAAGGTATAAAATTAAAGGCGATTATAACGTTTTATATCTTTTTATATAATTTTATTTACATTTTTTTAAAAAATAAAAAGTTTTAACATAATATTAAAAGTATAATAATAATAAGAAAATAATAATTTAAGGAAAATTAATCGTTAACATTAATTATTTAACATAATATTATATTCCATTAAGAATTTAAGCTTTAATATTATTTAAAATTAAAAATGGTTCCTTAAGTTTATTAAAAAAATAAATACGTTATAAAAACTTTTACCTTATATTTAAATGTTAATATAAATTATTTTATTAATCCAATTAATGGCTTATTCGTTAAAACCTTTTATTATAATAAATTAATTAAATTAAATAATAAAAAAGTTTTATATATTTATTATTAAACATACGTTTCGTTAATTAATAATTATATACGTTTATATTTCGATATTTATTAATATTCGTATCGTTATTATTACGTTTACACTTTATAAATAAATTAATATATTAATTATGAATTATAATCCTTTTATTATAAAGTTAAAAAAATTAAAATTAATAAAAATAAATATTAACGAATAAATATATAAAAGGGAATTTAAGTTAAAAGCTTTATTTAAACGTTATTTTCCTTTAATTTTAAATTAACATCGTTTTTATTATGCTTCGTTATTTCCTTTTTTAAAACAATAACCATTATTCTTGTTTTTACGTTACGCATTAAACAATTATTAAAAAAATAACCTTTTTACTTATAAAAATAATAAATTAAATCCGTGTTAAACATTATAAAAATATTGCGTTAATAAGGAATTAAAGGAGCTTAAAAAGATTCTTTCGTACGTATTTAAGTTATGATTTTTATTATTAAACGAAAAGTGTTAAAATTAATGGGAATTATTTTCGTAATGTTAAAAATAACCTTAACCTTAGGTTAAAGTTAAAAGGTTATAAAATTAACTTTCTTTTAAATAATTTTAACGCGTTATTAAATTAATGTTAAATAAAGATTTTTAAATTTAATAAATTTTATTTTTTTATTTAAATAATAATAAAATGCTTAAATATGAAAATTAACGGTTAATTAATAATTTAATTTTTTTTTTATTCGAATACCGGGATTCTTTTTTCATTCATTAATAATATAAAAAGCATATAAAATTTAAAGAATTATTCGTTTAATTATATATTAAGTTTATAAAAATTATTTTTAATTTAAGCTTTAACGTTAAAATTATTATATAATAATTTTAATAAGTTATATACTTATTTAATTTTAATATATTAATTAATGTTATTTTTAATAAAGAAAAATTAAAGGATTAATTTAACTTTGCTTTTAATAAATAAATAAAACCACGTAAATTAAATATGTTTTTCAAAGAATTCCCATTAATTAATTTAAAACTTATTCCTCGTATTTACTTTTTATTTTTTAAACGTAAAATTTAAGTTATTTAATAAAGAACATAAATCTTTAATATAAATTTTTAATAAAAATAAAGATAAGATTATTAATTATGTTTTAAAGGTACGCCAAGGGTTGTTTAATTCTTTAAGTTTATTATTTTATTCCATTAAAAAAACGATTAAGTTTTAAAACGCATGAGTTAAGGTAAAAGAATAAAATGCGCGAGGAAAAGCGGGGGAAGTAAAAGGAAAAAAGAAAATAAAAGGAAAAAAAACAATCCGCAATCGATTTTTTAACATTATTAATTTGTTTAAAATAATAAATAATACGGCTTAAAATGGATTTGCTTTTACTGTGTTAAGCCTTAAAGGCGGGGTGGTAAAGCTTTGTCGTAAGTCCGGTTAAAAGGCACATTCGCTTTAATTAAAAGATTTATTAATAAGCAAAGCTTTTTTTTTCCTTTTTTTTTAAAAGGAAAAGCAAGCTTTTAATCTTGTTATTAAGCAGTTAATTAAGTGGTTTTTTAAGTTATTAAAGGTTTTAATATTTCCTTTGAAATTAAAAACTTATTTTTAATTATAAACGAAAATTTATTAACTTAAAATTATATAATTAAAAAAATAAAAGCAAATTTTAATTAATTAACTTAATTAATAAATAACTTAACATTTTCATTAAAGCTTTTATTTAATAATTTAAATATTATTATTAATTAATAATAAAATAAATGGTATTAAAAGGTATTTTATCGCGGGTAAAAATAAAACTTTATAACCATTAATATAAAGAATTTCGTTTAAAAAAATAAAAGCTTTTAAAAATTAAATGTAAATTAAAGATAAAACTTTAAACATATTATAATTTAAAAAGAATTAAATCGATATATAAGCGTTTATATATTTAAAAAAAAAGGAATTTTAAAAATAAACCTTTAAATTAAAAAAATAAAACGAATAAATAATTTTAAATATTATATTACGGTAAATAAATCTTAAATCAAAATAAAGCTTATGTAATAACAAGATTACGTACTTTATTAACGAGAATATTTAAAGTAAAAAATTAAAAAAAAAAAAACTATGAAATAATTTCTTTTAAAAGATTTTTATATATTAATTTTACGGCCGGGATATTAATTAACCGCTCCGTTAATATACCTTAAAAATAACGGCAATTAAGCGCCGTTATAATCCTTGTGAAATTAAATCGTATAATATTTTATATTTACATTTAAATAACTTTTTTAATAATCATTTAATTTTAAAATAATTAAGTTTATTTAAAAGTTATTTTAAATTTTAATTAATTAAACCAAGTCATATAATATATAAATAAATATTAATATAATTATATTATAAATTATAAAAAATATAAAAAGTATGAAAGTTTTTCGAAAATATTACATGTAATTAATTTAAAATAATAATATTAAAAGCCGTAATTTAATAATTTATTAAAAACGATTTATTAAATGTAATTTATTAAAGTTTTATTTTTAATATCGTTATTACGGCGAGTAAGTTTCAAATTAAAACAAAGCTTATGCGACGGCGGGATCACGTATTTTATTAACGAAAATATTTAAAGTAAAAAATTAAAAGAAAAAAAATCACGAAGTAATTTCTTTTAAAAGGTTTTTATATATTAATTTTACGGTTAAAACATTAATTAATTACTCCGTTAATATACTTTAAAAATAACGGTAATTAAACGTTATTACATAACCCCTTTTTTTAAAAAAAAATT
This sequence comes from Annulohypoxylon bovei var. microspora, assembly GCA_022836615.1. NCBI lineage: Eukaryota > Fungi > Ascomycota > Sordariomycetes > Xylariales > Hypoxylaceae > Annulohypoxylon > Annulohypoxylon bovei. The sequence goes on from MU405416.1 coordinate 8,195, forward strand.
CGGTTTATAAAAGGAATTAATTATTTATTAATGCATTTATAACTTATTTTTTTAATTTTTTTTTTATAATAAATAAATCGTTTTCATCCATTACTTTTAATATTTTATTTTCCGTAACAACTTTAATTTATTGCCAAAGTTTAACCAAAGGACCGGCGGTTTTAAGGTATAAGTCATGGAAGTCTTTTATTTTAATCGGCGCGTTAAAAAAGTCCTTAAAAAGGTACCACGTCGGATCGAAGTCGTAATTTATTTAATCCACTTTATATTAAAGTTTTCCTTTAAAAAGCTTAAAGTTTAATATTTTAAATATTTTATACTTTTATTCCTCGTCGATTTTTATTAAAAGCGGGGGATTTATTATTTACTTTAAGATTAAATTATTTAAAGCTTTAATTAATTAATTTATATTTAAAACCCGGTGGATTTTTATATTTAAAAGTAAATTAATTTTAAAAGCGTTATAATAAAACTTTATTAATATTTTAAAAAAATTTATTATTAAATAATTTAAGTTATTATAAAGGTGATTTATTTATTAATTATTTTTACGAATATACATTTAATCGTTTATTATTTAATTTATCGACCGTTTTTTTTTATTAATTTATTCGCTTTAATAATTTTACGTTAATAAAAAGTTTTTACGGGTTTATTATACCGCGGAAGCTTAACGTTTTATTAACGATTAAATAATAATATAATTAAATTTTTTTAAGGGGTTTTAAATTTACGAGTGCGGGTTTATTAATTAAAAATTATTTTCGGGATAAATTTTATTTTTATTTTTGCGGGGGAAAGCTTTGTATTCGAATGTAATTAAATAATGAATTAAAACCGGGAAGTTTTTATAAAAAAAACATTGGAAGTTTTTAAAAGGCTTAAATATACTTTTTTTAAATTTAAAATATAATGGTAATCGTTAATTAAAATAATAAATAATAAATAATCATATAAAATAAAGTTAAAAAACGATATATTAAAAGGTCGAATGAAAGTGTATTAAATGGGTGATGGTTATATGTAATTCCACGTATAACGGATTAAAAAAATAATTATTTAAGTGGGAATTAATTAAGTTTAAAATTAAGAAAACGAAACCGGGACTTTTACATTTTAATTTAATTTTCTTTAGGAATTACGTTAATTGTTTTTAATAAGTAATTCCGAAATAAAAATGATAATTATAAGTATTAAACGAAAAAAAAAAAAAAACAATGTGTATTTTAATTTAAACTTTTTTAATTCTTTAATTATTATTAATGTAATGTATTTTATGTATATTATTAAGTGATTAAACGGTTATGGTCATTTAATATAAAAAGCTTTTTAATATTATTTTATTTATGTCGTTTTTTTACCAAGTATTTTCGAGCTTTAATGGGGCTTATTTTTATGGTTTATTAATTAGTTTTTAAACGTTATATTTACGTTTTATAATTATTTTAAGTTATTTAATTAATAAAAAAATTTAATTATAATTAATTACTTAATTTATTTTAATTATTTTTTATTTAAATGTAAAATGTGGTTAAGTTTTTTATTTTTAAAGCATTTTTTTTATTTTTAAGGTATGGGTTATGTATTATAATTAAAAGGATTAAATTAAAGTAATTTTTAATAATATTCTTTTTCTTTTTTATTTTATTTTATTTTATTTAAAGTATTTAAATGTTTTAGCTTTTTTTTCCCTTTTTATCCTTTTAATCTTCTTAAAAAGCGATTTAATAAGTTTAAAAAGTTAATCAATATTTGCTATTAATTAATTTGCGTTTTTAAAAATATTATTATTTTTAAAGCTTTTTATTAATATGTTAATTAAATTAATGAAGGTTAAATAAAAGGTAGTTAAGTAATCCTTAAAAAATCCTTTTTATAAATAATTTATGAAAGTAATTGGTTTATTAACGATTAAGTAAATTATATACAAAACTTAATAACCGTAGGTTTATTTATTTTATTATTTAATTTCGTTAAATTAAATCGTTTCGATTTTTTTTTAAGATTTTTTATTAAAGGTTTAAGGTATTTTAGGCATGGATTATTTAATCTTAAATATAATTTATCTTAAAATCCTAGTAATTTAATAATAAATCGATTATATAAATAATATCGTTGTTTAGGTTTTAAATTATTAATATTTAATGTGGTATTTTAAAATTATTCGTTTTAATATATTAATTATTAAAAACGTTTATATGTGTTATTAAAATAATATAAGTAATTTTAAATTTTTTAATGTTTATAATGGTGGTTAAATTAAAAGCTTTAAAGGCGGCGTTTTATAAAATTTAAGAAATATTTTTTTTATAAGTTAATTAATTAACACCATTTAATGAAAGTTTTTAAATAACTTTAATTTTTAAAAATAATAAATATTAATTATTATAAAACTTATATATAACCTTAATTAATTTAAAAGTTAAGTAAGTTTTTTATCTTTTTTTTTTAATATTAAAAAGCGGTGGGATTTTAATTAATTATTTCGTCGTTATTTAATCGTTAAAATTCAAGTTATTAAATATAAGCTTTAAAATTAACTTACGATCCGAGGTGTTTTATTAAATATCACCGTGGATATTTTTTAAAAGCTTTAATTAATTAAAGTTTAAGTTTTTAAAATTTCTTTTAAATGAAATAATTATGGTATTCGTTTTTAAAGTTATATATAAATGGCGTATAAAGGTTAAATGATTAAAATAATGGGTATAAATTCGATATAATTAAGAAAAGGATAATATAATTAAAAGGGTTTTAAAATCATTTTTAAAAAAAAAGATCGCGGTTATATGGTTTTTTATAAAAGTAATTTAATATTTTTAAAAAATTTAAACATATGGTAAGGTTTAAGTTAAATTTAATTAATTGCGTTATTATATTTTTAATTTAATAAGCGTTTTAATGCGTGAATTTTTAATAATAATTACCGGTATAAAGTTCATTATTCCTTTTTATTTTTTCGATGAATTTTTTTTTTTACTTTTTTTATCTTTTATTTTTTATTATTAATTAACTTGTATAACCTTTTTAATTTAAAGTTATCGATTAATTAAAATGTTACCACTTAAAATATATAATTTTAACGAAGGTGAAAGTAATTAATTAACTTATTTAATTAAAATGGTTATTATAAAGTAAATTACTTTTTTTTTTAAATCGTTATAAAGCTTGGTTATATAACGATCGTTAAATTTTTTAAAGAATTTGAGTTATTAATAATTAATAATAATTAAGTTAAATAAATTTTTAAAAAAAGTAATAATTATAATGTTAAAAAGAAAATTAATTAATATTTTAAATAAAAGATTAATAATGACGTTATAATGAAAGTTAATTAAAATGTTATGAAAAAAATTAATTATTATTCCGAATGAAAAGTTATTAATAATGTTATAATAAAAGTTAATCGTGGTTATTTTAAAAAAATTAAAGCTTTAATATATAACGTTATTTTAAGGCTTTATTTTTTACTTAAGTTAGTTATATACCTTATAAACATTGATTTCGGGGGTATTTAAACGTTGTAAGCCGAAAATAATGTTTTAAAAATAATGTTTTAAAAATAATGAAGCTAAAAGTTAAATATTTTATTATAAGTGTTAATTTTTTTAAATGTTTCGATTAAATGGTTAATAACGTTATTAAATATTAAAATATATGTCCTTTAATATTTTTAAGGGTGTTATTATAAGGCGTTACGTTTATTAAAAAATTTTAAAGTTATTTTTTTAAAAGCTTATTAATTTTTAATCGAATTATTATTCGTTTATTATTAAATAATATATTTCATAAGTTTTCTTTTTATACGTTAAAATTTAATAAAATGGTTTAATTAAAAAGTATATAATTAATTTAATTAAGGATTATCGGCGTGTGTAAAGGCTGTTAATTTAATTATATAAATATTTTAACATAGTTTTTTATTATTATTATAAAAAACGTTTTAAGTTATTTAATATTAAAAGGCATGTTAAAATGTAACTTTTTTTTAATTACCGATTAATATTAAGTAAATTTAAAGGTATATATGGTAATTATTATTTTTTAATAAAAAATTCAACGTGTTTTTTTAAAAATAATAAATATAATTATTTAAAAGTTAACGTTAATTAAGATTTTATTATCATTAAAGATTTTATTAAAAATAATTTTCTAATAATAATTAAAATAAGTGGTAAAAATTTAATTAAATAAGTGTTAAAGTTAAAAGAAATTTAAATTAAGTGTTATGTGCGGTTAATGGGTTAATATAACAAGTGGTTAATAAAGGAAAAAATGCGTTTAAAAACGAAGAAAAAAAAAATAAAAAATAAAATAAAATAAAATATAAAAAGGATTTAAGAATGTAATTTAAATAAAATTAATAATTGTTTTCATTTATTTTTTATAACGTCATTTTTAATTATAACGGGGTGTGTTTTTTTTAATTTCATTTTCGTTATTATTCGTAAAATCGGTTTTTATATAATTTTTTATGGTTTTTTTTAATAAATTTAAATGGTGGAAAGTTAATTAAATCGTTATTATTTTAATTAACTTTTTTATAAAATTTTTAATTATTTTTTAAATATTTATTTTTAAATATAAATTGTTGTTATAACTGGTTAAGTATTTTAATTATTAAAGGTATTTTTTAAAAGATAAATTTTTAAATTTTTACGATTAATTTTTATAACACATTTATTAATAATATAAGTAATGCATTTCTTTAAATATAATTTTAATTAAGCTTTTTCGTATATTTATTTAATAATGTATATTCCCATTATTTTTATTTTTATTTTAACGTTTTAAACGGTATATTTAAAAATAATGTTTAATTAATTATTATTTAAGTTATATAAGCTTTATACGTAAATTCTTTTCTTAACGTTATAATGTGTTATTTTTAATTGGTTCATTTTTTATAATATAGGATAATTAAATTAATAATGCCCATTTATTAAATTCGTTTAAAAGATTTTTTTATAAAATTAATATTATTTTAAAAAATACGGTTAAATTTAAAAATACCTTAATTATTAAAAATATGGTTTATGGCGGTATAATTTAAGGTTATATAATTATTAAGCTTTCGTAATATTCATTAAAAAATAAAAATTTAACGGTTATAATTAATGTTAATATTTTAATATAAATGTATTTTAAATTATTTTAATTTCATAACGTAAAAATTCATTTCGATTAAATAGTTTTTATAAATTTAATATTAAAATATCCATTTTAAAAATCATTTAAGTTAAGTTTTAAAAATCGTTTTTTTATTATTAAAATATTTAAGTAAACTTTATAATAAAAGGTTTTTTAAAAGTGATTTTCTTAATTAAAGTATTCCGATTAAATTATTCGGATTTTTTAAAAGGTATATATTATTTATTATTAATAAGTTTTAATTATTTATAATTAATTAACTTGACCTTTTAATTAATTTATTTATTAATTGCTTTTTTAATTTTATTAAATTCATACGCTTTTAAGTTTTTTAATGAAGTTTATTCGTTATACATGATATTTTTTAAAATAAATTTATTAATTTTAACGATAATTTTAAAAATGTATTTTTTTGGCGTTACTTAACAAATCTTAAACTTTTTCGCTTTTTTAATTATGGTTATAAAAATCATAATATAATTAATTAACTTATAAAAAGACTTTAAAGTATTTCTTATAATTATTTCGTTAAATCGTTATATTTAAGATTTATATTATTTTAAATCACGGATTTTAAAGCCATATAATAATGCTTTTTTAACTTTAACTTACGTTATCTTTCCATTAATAATGGTTTTAACCTTTTATTTTAAATTATAATTAATAATCCATTTAAAAACTTTTTTAATTATACGTTTTTTATTTATATTATATTATTTTAATTTATTTTTAATACTTTTTATTTAATTTTACATATTAATACCGTTAAATTTTAAATGTGGATAAATAATTGGATTTAAGAAAGTAAAAATATAAAGGATCGAAATAAGCTTTAAATTAAAGGTTATAATAAACGGAATGGTCATTAAATCTTTTGGATTAATATTTAAAAACATTTTAATTTTATCGTTTAAAAAAAGAATTAATTAACTTTTATAAGTATTTTCGATATATTTATAAATATTTTTTATAATAATAAAGTTAATAAGTGGTGGAAAAATAAATGTAATAATATATTTATTAAGGTTTTTTAATTTAAGGTTATTTTAATCGTTTTTAAAAGTAGGTATAAATTTATTAAATATTAATCGTTTTATAAGTTTTAAAGGTTATTAAAAGGTTTTAAAAATGTATTAAATTTAAAGAATATTTATATTTTATTAAATTATAAGGTTATTAACGGTTTTTAAGCTTTCGATACGTTTTTATTTTTAAATAAAATTGTTAATGTTTTTAATAATATTCACATTATTATTAAAAAAGTTATTAAAGTTTTAATTAATTAAAGGTGTGTCGATCGGCGTATTTTTAACAATGGCGGCTCCAAAGGTTTTAATATTACTTAAATGTTATTAATTAAGTTTATTAATATTAAAAGGACTTAAAATTACGTGTAATGGTTGTAATTAATTAATTTAAAAACGAATTTTTATTTGAAATATTAAGTTATAATGGATGAATTAAGTATATTAAGCTTTTAAGATCGGTTTAAATTTAAGTAATTATTATTAATTATTTATAAAGGTTTTAATATTTTTAGAAAGAAAGGTTCGTAAAGGTGTAAACATGTTATGAATTTAATTTTTATTTTATTAATTATTATAAGATATTAAAATTTAAGCATTTTTTTTTAACGTGTATCGATTTTCTTTAATTAAGGTTTTTTAGGTTTAAATTATTTAAATTTCGGCTTAATACCGTTTTTTTTTAATTGTAAATACCATTAAAAAAGTTAAATGGCATATAAAGGTTTATGTTAATTTCCATAATAAGGAATTTTATATTTAAATTACATAAGTTTTAATTTAATAAACCACTTTATTAATTAAATTAATTAAATTATTAAAAGTAATTTAAGTAATAAAGTTAATCCAAATAATTATTAATAATCGTTCGATTAAATTAATATAATGCTTGAATTTTAACGGTTATAACGTTAATATAAGTGATAATTATTTTATATAATAACGGATAATTATTATCGTTTACGGTTTTAATATTTTTTTCATATTAATATTAAATAATGGTTTAATTATTTTATTTTATTTATATAAATAAATAAAGTTAAGTCCTTAATTAATTAAAAGGTTTTTTAAAAATGGTGTTTTTATTAATTAATAATTTTAAAGATTTTTAAATGTTTAAGGTTTAATAATTATAATAACGGTTTTTTAATAAATTTTTATTTCGTAATTTCGGATTTAAATTTTATTATTTATCGTATTATCATTTTTTTATTATTAATGGATTTAAAGTAAATATATTTTAAAAAAAAGTTATCGATTAAAATGAAAAGTTAATTAATTCATTTTTGTAAAAATATTTTCGTCGTTTTTCGTAAAATTTTTAAGGTTTTTCGTGGTTTTTAAATCAACCCATTTTTAAGAATTTTCGGAATATTTTTTTAAACTTTTAATTTAAAAGTTGCCGGTTTAAGCCTAATAAAGGATGTTAATGAATTAAAACCGGGAGGTTTTTATAAAAAAAACATTAAAAGTTTTTAAAAAAGTTTAAATACATTTCTTTTAAATTTAAAATATAATAATAATCGTTAATTAAAATAATAAATAATAAATAATCACATAAAATAAAATTAAAAAACGATATATTAAAAGGTTAAATGAAAATGTATTAAATAAGTGATAATTATGTATAATTTTATATATAACGAATTAAAAAAATAATTGTTTAAATAAAAGTTAATTAAGTTTAAAATTAAAAAAACGAAATTAAAACTTTTACATTTTAATTTAATAACGTACGCGAAATTTAAATAAAATAATATTTTCGATTAATTATTTTAAAAATGATTTATAAAAAGTCGTAATTTTATTTAAATAAATTAATTAAAAATTTCCGTTTAATTATCGGATTATAAATGTTCCGTTATTAATTTATAAAAGTTTATTTTAATAAATTTAATTAATTCGTTTAAAAAAACGGTTATAAATTAAAAACTTTTATTAAATATAATTATTTTAAAGGTTTTATAAATACGTTAAACGTATTTATAATATAAGTTTACGAATTACGTAACGGTATAAGTTTTATACGTAAATAACGAAAAAAGTTTTTTATTTAATTAATTAACGATTATTAAAATTAAATTAAACTTTTCGTAATTAAAAGGTATAAACTTAAAATTTATTAAAATATATTATTACATTTATTTATTAACGAAAAATGGTTAAAGTAAATTTATTAATTTAATTTTAAGGTTTTAACTTTTTTAACATTATTTATAATAAACGTAATAACGGTTTATAAATGTTTTTATATTAAATTATAAATATTTTTTTAATATTATTACACGCATTTTATTTTAATTTAAGTGCGTTTAATTTAAAAAACGGTGGAATTTATCGTATAATTTAATGCGAAATTCCCCGTTATTCGGGATTATTAACTTTTTTTTTAAAAATAATAATTTATTTTATAAAGCGTACCCGTTTTTTTTTTTAATATATTTACGTTACGTTTTTAATTCGATGGCATTTCGATTAACCGTTAAAATGGCGTTAATTAACCCGATACTTTAAAATGGTTTTTTTTCGGAAATTTCCACCGCGGTTAAAATGTATTAAAAGTTAAAAGATAATAAATTTATTAAAAGTTTATTAATTAAAGGTTATAAGGGATTTATTCCACCGTAAAACATTAAAAGGGGTAATAAAATGACGGACCGATTATATTTTTTAATCGCTTTTTAAATGGTTAAGTCGGCCGCTTTTTAAAATAAAACGTTAATTATTACATTTTCCTTTTTTAAACGATAATATAACTCGTAATTAAATTAAAATAAATGTTTATTTTAACCGGTTTAACGAAAGTTTAACGTTTTTTTAATAATAAAGTATTATAACGTTTAATAATTTATAAATATATCGAATTTATTATTTAACGAAACGAACATATATTTTTAAAATTTCGTCGTCGTTACGATAACGAAAAATTTTTTATTATAAATAAAATAATTACATTCCGAAAAAATTATTATTTTAAAAAAGAAAATTATTAAATGTTAATCTTTTAATTTATTTAATTATAAAAAAGTTTTAAAAATTATTTTATTAAAAGCGTTAATTTTTAATTTAACTTTTTAATTTTCATAAAAATGTTTTAAAATTAAAGAAATGGTTAAAGTTATTTTTAACGCTTCGAATGCCTTAATATATTTATTAATTTAAATTTAATACGAAGTAATAATAAAGAAATGTAAAAGCTTTATAATCCGATTATATTCCGATATAAATTACCGGTAAAAATTATAAAAACTTTAAAACGATTAAAATTTTTAAACCCGGGTAAAAGTTTTTTAATTTTAAATAATTTTAATTTTATTTTAATTAACGGTTACGTTAAAAATAAAAATAATAAATTTTAAAAACTTAATTTTCGTGATTAAAAACTTGTTTTTTCGGATATTAATTTATAAGTTAACGGAACGTAAGCATTTTAATATTTACCGCATATAATGTTCGTGGAAAAATGGGTTTTTTTTAAAATACATTAAACTTATTATTTAATTTAAAAAAGAGCACGTGGTATTTATACGATCCGAAACGAGTTTAAAAAGTAATAAAGTTTTTTAAAATAAAATCCATTTTAATGTAATAAAAAGTTTAATAAATATTAAACTTTATAAAGATTTTAATTTTAAAAATCTTTTTTAACGTTTCGTTAATTAAAAGGAAAAAATAACGATTTTTTTTAATACGAACGTTTAATTTTTAATAATTAATATAAAATTTTAAATCATTTTTTAATTTTTTTATAAAAAAACGAAGGATTTATATTTAACCGCATTAAATACGATCCACTTTTTACGTAAATAATTTAATAAATATTTTTTTAAAACTTATAAATGTTTTATATTTATATTATAAAAAAGGTGTAATTTAATAAAATTAACGTTTTTTTTTAAGTTTATTTTATAATTAAAAAGCCGGTAAAACGGTAACGAATCGTTATTTTTTTTTAAAAATATTTTAATTAAATCGTGTAAATAAAAAAAAAGCTTTTTTATAATTTATTCCCGGATAAAATTATTTTTTTATTATAATTTTTTTTTAAAAATTAAATCGAATTTTTAATATAATAAAATAAAAGTATTTAATAACTTGTAAATTACGTTAAAATTTTATTAAAAACGTAACATTTTTTTAATAAACGTTAAATTTAAAATTAAATAAACGTTTATAATAAATGGTGGTACGAAATGTACCGAAAATTTAACGGAAAGTTAAAAAAAAAAAAGCGGGATAATAACGGAAAATTATCGGTCCATTTTAATTAGAGCAATGTTGGCCGCGCTGTATGTATGTCGCGGGGTTCCCGCGCTGTATGCGGGCCGGGCATCACAGGTACTTTCCCCGCCATACAAATCCCAATACAAACACAAGTACTTTCAATGCTCACCCCGCGCGCACCTTCAATTGAAAACTTAGGAAAATCCACGCGCCCACACCCACCTACAGGCTATTTCAATCCCCCGTTTCCCACCCTTTCAGTTTTACGTTTCATTTTTTATAATTATTCAATTAGATAGATCTCGAAAGGCGCTTTCGATTGATCCAGGTTGCATCTCTTATAAATTGCTGTGTGGCTGGCAAATCGCTTTGAAAGGTGGGTGCATATAGTAGTTTTTGACCAAGATGGTCCCGTGATACCCTTCGCGCAAGCCTTGCCCTACATGCGATTACCTTTCAACCTGATTTGCCAGTCATACGGCAATCTGTAAGGCATGCAAGCAGGTTTATTCGAACGCGCTTTTCGAGATCTATCTAATTATGTAATTGTAAAAAATGAAACGTAAAACTGAAAGGGTGGGAAACGGGGGATTGCAACAGCTTGTAGGTGGGTGTGGGAGAAAAGTAGGTTTTGAATTGATTGAATTTCGTGGGGAGCTGGTACCTTCAATTGTATGGCGATTTGTATGGGACTTGAAGTACCTTGCGACACCCCGCATACAGCGCGGCAAATCGGCGACATGCATACAGCGCGGCCAACATTGCTCTTTAATTATAAGGTTTATCGTAAAATATATAAACGTTATAATGGTTTATTTTTTTTTTAAAGCACGAAATTAAAAACGATTACGGCGTTTTATATTTTTTTATATAATTTTATTTATGTTTTTTCGAAAAATAAAAAATTTTAATGTAATATTAAAAATATAACGATAATAAAAAAATAATAACTCGGGGAAAATTAACCGTTAATGTTAATTATTTAATATAATGTTATATTTTATTAAAAATTTAAACTTTAATATTATTTAAAATTAAAAGCGGTTTTTTAAATTTATTAAAAAAATAAATACGTTATGAAAATTTTTATTTTACATTTAAATGTTAACATAAATTATTTCGTTAATTTAATTAATAATTTATTTATTAAAGTTTTTTATTATAATAAATTAATTAAATGAAATAATAAAAAAATTTTATACATTTATTATTAAACGCGCGTTTCGTTAATTAACGATTATATACGTTTATATTCCGATATTTATTAACATTTATATTATTATTATTACGTTAACGTTTTATAAACGAATTAATATATTAATCATGAATTATAATTTTTTTATTATAAAGTTAAAAAAATTAAAATTAATAAAAGTAAATGTTAATAAATAAATATATAAAAAAGCGTTTAAATTAAAAGTTTTATTTAAACGTTATTTTCTTTTAATTTTAAATTAACGTTATTTTTATTATGTTTTTTTTTTTTTAAAACGGTGGTTACGGTTTTAGCTTTTACGTTACGCGCCGGGTAATTATTAAAGAAATGGCCTTTTTACCTATAAAAATAATAAATTAAATTTATATTAAATGTTATAAAAACGTTGTGTTAACGGGGAATTAAAAGAATTTAAAAAGGTTTTTTCGTACGTGTTTAAATTATGATTTTTATAATTAAATGAAAAATGTTAAAATTAATGGGAATTATTTTCGTAACGTTAAAAGTAATTTTAACTTTAAATTAAAATTAAAAAATTATTAAATTAATTTTTTTTTAAATAACTTCGGTGCGTTATTAAATTAACGTTAAATAAAAATTTTTAAATTTAATAAATTTTATTTTTTTATTTAAATAATAATAAAAAACTTAAGTGCGAAAATTAACGGTTAATTAACGGTTTAATTTTTTTTTTTACTCGGATATTAAGATTTTTTATTTATTTATTAAATATATAAAAAACGTATAAAACTTAAAAAATTATTCGTTTAATTATATATTAAATTTATGGAAATTATTTTTAATTTAAGTTTTAATGTTAAAATTATTATATAATAACTTTAATAAATCGTATATTTATTTAATTTTAATGTATCGATTAATATTATTTTTAATAAAAAAAAATTAAAAGATCGATTTAACTTCGTTTTTAATAAATAAATAAAATTATGTAAATTAAATATATTTTTCGAAGAATTTTTATTAATTAATTTAAAGTTTATTTTTTATATTTACCTTTTATTTTTCGAACGTAAAATTTAAATTATTTAATAAAAGATGTAAATTTTTAATGTAAATTTTTAACGAAAATAAAAATAAGATTATTAATTATGCTTTAAAGGTGCGCCGAAGGTTATTTGGTTTTTCGGGTTTATTTTTTTATTTTATTAAAGGGATAACCGGGTTTTAAAACGTATAAATTAAGGTGAAAAAATAAAAGGTATAAAAAGGAATAAAAGGAATAATTAAAAGAATAAAAGGAAAAAAAATGGTTCGCGATTAATTTTTTAACATTATTAATTTATTTAAAATAACGGATAATATGGTTTAAAATAAATTTACTTTTATTATATTAAGCTTTAAAAGTAAAATAATAAAGCTTCGTTATAAGTTTAATTAAAAGGTATATTTACTTTAATTAAAAAATTTATTAATAAACGAAACTTTTTTTTTTTTTTTAAAAAAAAAATAAGCTTTTAATTTTATTATTAAATAATTAATTAAATGGTTTTTTAAATCGTTAAAAGTTTTAACGTTTTTTTTAAAATTAAAGATTTATTTTTAACCGTAAATGAAAACTTATTAATTCGAGGTTATATAATTAAAAAAATAAAAGCAAGTTTTAATTAATTAATTTAATTAATAAACGATTTAATGTTTTTATTAAAACTTTTATTTAACGGTTTAAATGTTATTATTAATTAATAATAAAATAAATAATATTAAAAGGTATTTTATTATAAATAAAAATAAAGCTTTATAATTATTAATATAAAGAATTTCGTTTAAAAAAATAAAAGTTTTTAAAAATTAAATGCGAATTAAAAATAAAATTTTAAATATGTTATAATTTAAAAGGAATTAAATTAATACGTAAATGTTTATATATTTAAAAAAAAAAATTTTAAAAATAAATTTTTAAATTAAAAAAATAAAATAAATAAATGATTTTAAATATTATATTACGATAAATAAATTTTAAATTAAAATAAAATTTATATAATAATAAAATTACGTATTTTATTAACGAAAATATTTAAAATAAAAAGTTAAAAAAAAAAAAACCACGAAATGATTTTTTTTAAAAAAATTTTATATATTAATTTTACGATTAAAATATTAATTAATTATTTTATTAATATATTTTAAAAATAACGGTAATTAAACGTTATTATAATCGTTAAATTAAAAACTTTTAAATTTTTAAATTTTATTAAAATTATTATTATAAAAAAAAATTTATTTAAATTAAAATTATAAAATTATTTTATATTATATTTTAATAATTATATAATTTATTAATAAGGTTTTCGATTAATTAAAAATGTTTTTTTTAAAAAAAAAAATATTATTAAATATAATATTATTAAAATAATAAATCTCCGATTTAAAGGGTTTTTATGTCGTTAATTTTAAATGGAAAAAAAAGAATGAATTAATTAATTAAAGAATTATGGCGCAGGTCCGGGGAGTGTGGCTTAATTAATTAATGTGTGGCAGCTTAATTTTTTTAATAAGGTTTAATTAATTAAAAACTTTAATCGCATTTTTAATTAAGTGCATCGCTCCGAAAGACCTTAGTTTAATCTTTTTGGTGGGATTTAATTGATTAAAAACTTTAGTCGCAAATTTGATTGGGTGCATCGCTTTAAAGGACCCACCTTTCACCCACCAAGTTAACCACCTTTTGAACCACCTTTTAAATGAACCACTTTTTAAACCACCTTTTGAACCGGTTATCGTACCGGTTCGAAGGTTTTATGCGTCCGAGCTTTTTAATCGTACGGAATATCGTTTATGTGTAATAAACGTTATTTTATATTAATAAGGATAAATTTATATAATTAATTATTAATTAATTTAAGTTTTATAATTAATTAAATTTATATACGATTTAAAATTATTTTAATAATTAATATTTATTATTATATTTATTTATTTATTTACTTTTACGTCGATTATTTTTAAATTTTTAAATAAATTAAATTTATAAAAATGGGTATACGATATTATTACGTGGTAAATATTTAAATAAAAATTATATGCCGGAAAAAACCTATTCCGTTATAATTATTAATTTTCATCGTTACACGCCGGTATTATTTTTTATTTTATAATTATAAAAACTTATTTTTTTAATAAAAATAATTAAAAAATAATAATAAAAAAATAATTAATTAATTAATTAAATTTAATAAAGTAAAATTATAATTAAATAATGGATTTAACGAAAAAAATGTTTTAAAATAAAGTAATTATAATTATTTTTTTTTTATTATTAAAGGTTTTATTTATTAATAATTTATTATTTTATTATTAATTGGTTTTATTTTAAATAACTTTATTTAAAAAGCTTTATTATTTGTAAAATTAAAAGTTTTAAAAAAGTTATTTTTATTTTTTTAATTATAATATAATAAGGGATTTTTATTACTTTTTCGGTTTATAAAGTTTTTTTTACATTATAAATAAATTGTAAATATTTTTTTCTTTTTAATATTAAAAATTTCGAATCGTTAATTTATTATTAATAATATATTATAATTGTTTTACCATGGGTTAAATTAACCGTTATTAACGTGCTTTATATGATTTATTTATATTTTACACATGTATTATATAATTTTATTAATAATAAAACCATTAAGTTTTTTTATATTTTTCACCATGTTTTAATGACTTTTTATTTACTTTATACGCGTCGTTATAAATATTATAAAATCGTAAATATTCCATTAAATTATCGTTATTATTTCGATTAATTTTAATTTTTTTTTTAAGTTATCATTAAATTACATGGCGATTTATATACATTAATAATATTACTTCGTTTCGTTCGTTCGTATTTCGATTAAATTCATAATTATATATTTTAATTTAAAAACGAACTTAAAAACATATATTAATTTCGGGAACGTTTCCGTTATAACGTCGCTACGATTATTCACCGTTTAATATTTAAGTTTATTATTATTAAAAAATAACATTATACTTTTTTTACGTTTCATTTTTCGAATAAAATATTAACTTTTTCCATTTATGTAAAATAAGTTTAATTATAATAAAAAATATTATAAATTCATTATTTTTATAAGCTTTATATAAATATATATTATATTTTATTATTGTTTCGTTATATTATTATTAACGTTACTTTTAAAATATCACGAATTAAGTTAAATTTACAAAGGCTTTATTATGTTAATTATTATTAAGTAATATTAGTTATTACCATTGGTTTTTTAATAAAAGGGCATTTCGATTAAAAATCGAACGGGTTTTCATTAAGGAGCTAGGTATGTAAATTAAATTTATTATTATAAAGGATTAACTTTTATTGTTTAATAAGGAACCAACGTAATATATGTTAATTTTAATGTTATTATTATTATTATTATTATTATTTTATTATATAATTATTAATATATACCTTATTTACTTATTTATTTATTTATTTTTTCGGTTAATTTAATTTTATAAACTTAATTATTTTTAATATTAAGTTTATCGTTTTCGATTTACTTTTTATTAACGGCGCGCCGGCGGTTTTACTCGTATCCGTTTTTTTTATATTATTTTTAATAATATTAATGATAATATTATTTTATATATCGGTAATAAGCTTTTTTTTAAGAATTATTACGTAATAGTTTTAAATTCGTTTAAGTTTATTATAACTTTTTAATAATTTTTTAAAGTTATAAATACGTTCGGTTTAAACTTTTCGCGAAGCGTTAACTTTGCGTCGGTAAATCGTGGGCATTTTATAATAATATAATATGTTATTTCCTTTTTATTATATTAATATTTAAGGGTTTATATGCTTATTATTTTCTTTTCGAAAAAAAAAGTATTAAAGTTAATTTTTTTTATTTGGATTTATATTAAAGTTAAGGCCTTATGTTTCTTTACTTTATAATATTAATTTTTAATTAATGTATTATTAAAGGGCGTTAATATAATAAAAGTGTTTTACTTATGGTTTATCGCTTTTTATTTTTCTTGTTACTTTTTAATAAAGTTATTTTTTAAATATTTATTAACTTTTTATTTAATTAATTAAATATTTTTCGACTTTTTATTTTACTTAAACTTTTTTATTAACGTTTTATTATTATTTTAATGTTAATGTTTTTTATTTTTATTTAATTATTATGTTATTTTATTTTTTATTTTTATAATGGTGTAATTAAATTTTAAAAATTTTGTTTTAAGTTCGAATTTTATTAATTTTAAGTTTAAGTATAAGTTTATTAAAAAGTATTCGGTTTTTATTTTTAAAGTAAGTATAAAAATGGTTTTATACACTTTATTAATTTCTTATAAATAACTTAATTACGTAATGCGTAATTTATTTATTATTTTTTTAATTTTATTGTTTTTATTACTTAAAGTATATTATGCCGTTACTTTATATAACATTGCGTTTTAAATTATTTTAATATAAATCTTTTTCGCTTTTAAGGTATTACATTTTTATGTGGATGTTATTAGCTTTAAAAATGCATATTTTTGTTTTTTCATTTTGTTTTTTATATATTTTAAGTGTTTTTTTTAATGTAACTTTTTATTTAATTATACGTTAAAAAAATGTGCGCTTTTCAATGGTTTTATGCGTATGTTTTTTAATATTATTAAATTCATTTTAAATTTATATACCTTTATAAAGTATATTAATTTGCTTTTATTAAGGGTAAAAAATATCTTATATTTTTTCGCTTATAATTCGCATACCTTAAATGTTTTTTTTAATTTAATACAATTTTTTTTAATGTTTTTAATTGTCGTTATTAGGTTTATATTATTTGCGAACTTTATTATTAAAATTTTTTTTTATTTTAATTTTTTATATAATGTGGTAATATATAAAATGAATAAAATTAAAGATAATAATAACTTTTGCGGGACTTTCGCAAAAATCCATTGCTATTTTAATTCCGTTTTATCGAAAATTAATTTTATTTTTTTTTTATTTATGAAGCTTATCACTTATTTAATTATTTAAGGTGGGAATCCTTTTTTATATAATACGTGAATTATTTTTTACGGTATTATATTATCGAATGTATTTAATATATTTAATTAAAGGAATAATGCCGTTTCGTTATATTTCCATGCGGAGTATATTCTTTTTATTATTATATGTATAATAACTTTTATAAACTTAAACTTTTTGTTATTTATTTGGCCTTCGGGGAATAGCTGTTCCTTTTTTGCTATGCGTATGATTTATTAAATGATCGTTTTTTTAATAAATTTCCTCATTATATTTAATAATATTATGGGTTTATATGCGTTTAATAAAAATTTCTTTTCTTTTATTTTACTTGATTTAAGTAATACGATTATTATTGCTTATTTAAAAGCTTTAAAGTAATATTTTAATATAAAGCTTTGCGTAATAATAACGGTTAATGTGTGGTATATTAGCTTTCCGTAGGCTTTAATAAATTTTATTAATAATATATCCTCTTTTAATGCTTTCCATAACTTGGTTTTTCTCGTCGTTTTCTTAATATCCTTCCAATATATTCCTTTATTTATCGTAAAGTTATTTTCGTTTACGAGTGGTTTATTATATGTTAAACCTTGTGATATATTCGAAAAGTTTATTATTAATGAAGGGAAAAAACGTTGCAATAATATATCGTTTTTATTTTAATATTATTCCACTTATAATTCCTTGTTTATATTTTTTCTTAAGGTTAATAACTTATTATTTTAAACGAGTTACTAGTTTCTTAACCTTGTTTATTTTTTTATGTCTTATAATATCTTATTGTTTTTTAAGGCTTTTATAAACGTTTTTTTAAAATAATTACGCTTTATTTTATATATTGTTTTTTCGAATTTTTTATTTACCGTTCGTAAAGCTTTTTACTTTCGTTTCGATCGTTATTTGTTTTATTTTTATTTTTGCTTTATTATGTTTTTTTTTATTTAATTAACTTTTTTTTCTTATTATTTAATTACTTTATTAAATGATGTCTTACGTAATTCCGTTGTTACTTTAATAATATTTTATAACTTCGTTATTAAATATTAAATATATTCGTTTATTTGTTCGGCATTATTAAATCCTTTTAAAATTTCGATATTTTAACTTTTTATTAACATTAATATTTTATTTAATTTTTTTTATATTTTATTAACGAATATTTATCGTTTTAATATCGATTCGTTATTGTTTTTTATTTATATTTTTTACGTTATATAATTTAATTTTTCTTATTTAAATATCTTTAAATTAAAGTTATAAAATCTTTTATTTACTTATATTAAATTTATCGTAAAATTTCTTTGATTTTATTTATTTTTTATAATTATTTTTTTCGGCGTTATAAAATTAAATCATTATTAAATTATTAATAATATAATTTATTTTAAATTTCTTTTATTTTTTTCGTATTTATTCCATAATAAATAATATATATTAAAATCGCTTATTATTATTTATTTATTAATTACTTTTTTTTATTTTAACTTTAAGATTGGATTTTTCTTTGTTTTTCTTAATAATTTAATATATATTAATTATATTATTATTTTTTCGTTAATGCTTTATAAGTTCACCGTTAATTAATTATAATTTATTTTATTTAATTAATAATTTTTATTTATTATTTTATTAACGAATATTATTATTCGTTTTAAACTTTTTTACATTATATAATAATTATTGTTTAATCTTAGGTTTTAAGGCATTTTATTTATTATTTTCAACTTTTAAATCGCTATAATTTCGCTGTTATACTAATGTTTTAACGCTTATAACGTGTTGTTATTTCCTTTTATTACATTTTAATATATTATTTAAATTTTATTTATTAAATATTTTTTAAAAATTAATCGTTTATTTATAATTATTATTATTATTATTATTATAATATTAATGGTTTAAAGCTTACTTTAAATATTTATATATTTTTAACGTTTAATAATATTAATATTTTTATTAAATCTTTATTAAAATATATATGTATTAATAATATTTCGTTTTTTACTTAAAATAAATTTTTAAATTTTTCTTTTCGTAATATAATTTATTATCATTTAAATATTTCCTTAAATCGGTTTTATATTATTACGTTCGTTATTAATGAATCGTTAATATTTTAATTATTAATTATTATATTTAATATTAAACCTTTAAATCGGTAAGTTAAATTAATTAATATGTTTTTATAAATAATTCGCTTTTTAAATTAACGTTTTTTAAATTAACGTGTGTCATGGTTTAAACCATGGTTTAAATTATAAAAGGTGGAACATGGTATATAAAAAGATAAAAGATGGGGAAAAGGTTATTTATGGGGCGATAAGCAAAGCGGTGAAAATAAGTAATTGCTTATCGCTTTTTTGCATATAAAAAGCTTAATTAACGTTGCAGCGTTGGAAATTTTTTCCTTTTTCGCAACTTTGTTATTTTTAAATAACCGTACGAATAAAATCGCCTTTGCGCCACTTTAAATTTACGCCCCTCGTGACAACGTGGTTTATAGGCGTATATTTTTTTAACTTTTTCCTTTACGTTTTACATTTATAAATAACTTTTATTTTATATTACATGCGTTTTATTATAATTATAATAACGAAACGTTTTATAATATATTTTTTTTTTTTTTTTATATGTTAATCCCGCGCATTTATTACATTTAATTTATTTTTCGTAAAATTTAATTATATGTTTAAATTTATAACATTTATAACATTATTCGGCTTTAAAATCCTTTAAAAAAAATTCGCATTAAAAAATTTTTATTTTTTAAATTAAACCGTTATTACACATTTATTATGCCGTAACGAAGTTAAATACACATAAAATTATTATCGCGTATTTTACTTTAAAGCTTTTTCGGAATTTTAATTTTATTTAATTTATAATTTTCGTATTTTATTTTTATAATTCTTTAAATAATTCCGTTAACGTTACGTTTACGTTTCGAAATTTATCCACATTTAAATTCTTTATAATAATTTAAAAAAAATTTTCTACATTTATTATTTAAAATTTAAATGCCTTTTTCATTTAATTTTAATTATTTTTATATAAAATGGTTTTATATCGAAATATAATCGTTACGTCGCCGCTTTTTAATTATTTTACCGTAATAACATTTTATTATTTAAAAAATACGTTTATTATTTTCATTACTTTTTTAACGTTTTTTATAATTAATTTAAAATTAATTTACGTTTTTTTTATTATTAATTTTCTTTACCGTTTCATTAACATTATTAATATTAATAATTAATTTTATGTTATATTTTTTAACGTTACATTAATTTACGATTTTAAAATTAAAGTTATATCGTTATATACATGGTTTAAATTAAATATAATCGCAATTAAAATTTCAATTTTTATTACTTTTAAAATATTAATTTTTATCGTAATAAATAATTTTTTAATATTTTTAAATTTAAAAATGTCGTTTTAACGTCGTTTTTTAATAAGTTCGTTATTAATAAATTAAAAAGTAATTTACTTTAAGATTTCTTTTTTTATTTCCTTTATTTTTTTTTTTATATTTTCTTTAATTATTTTTATTAATTTATTAAATAATATTTTAATCGTATTAATATTATTATTTTTTAAATTTATTTTTCTTTTATTTATTTTATTTATTTATTAATTTTCGTTAATAGCGTTTTAAAAGATTTAACGCGTTTCGTTATTAAAAACGAAATCCATTCCACCTTTATTATTAATATTTTACGCCGACATTTCGGGAACGATGCGAGCGCTTTGCGCTTTTATAACGATAATAATTCGTTAAATAAAATAGTTTTTTATTAAATTTATCGAGTTTTAAGGCTCGATTAATTAATTTAAAAAATCTTTTTTTATAAAATATTTATTTATTATTATAAATAATTTAAATGTTATTATAAAAACCTTTAAATTAAAAATTTATATTATTTTCTTTTTTCATTATAATTATTTTTAATTATTATAAATATAATTTTTTTTATAATTATTATTAATTTTATTTATAATTATTTATAATTATTATAATTATATAAGGTAATTATTATTTATATACGTTAAAAATAAATTATTATTATTATTATTATATTTATTTAAAAACATTAACTTTTTTAAATTACGTAATTATAAGTTATAAAAGCTTTATAATAATTATAAATTATAAAAGCTTTATATTATATCGTTAATTATTTTTAAATTACCGTTTTTTTTTTCGGTTAATTTATTAATACATTTAACGTATTTAATAACGTATTTAATAAATAATTAATTTATTATATTAATAAATATTATAATATTTAATTTAAATGTTATAATATTTAATTTAAATAATAATAAATTCGTTTTAATAAATAATAAATTAAATTAATTAATTAATTAATTAATCGTTATATTTTTTATAAAAATTATTATTATCGTAAACATTTAATCGAAATTTTTATTTATATTATTTAATATTTTTTTATTATGTTTCGTAAACGGTTCGAACTTTTAATAAACTTAATTAATAATATTATTATAATTTAAACCGGTGACGTTTATAAACGCCGTGGGCGTTTTAATTTTATTTTTACTTTTATTTTTATTTATTCGTTCGTTTAATAAGTCGGAATTAATTATTTTAAACATGGTCGTCGATAAAATATAATATGAAAAAAAAATATATAAATAAATAAAATAAATTTTATTTATATTATTAACGTTTTATTTACATAAATAATTATTTATGCGTTTAAACCTTTTAATCGTATAAAATATTATTTATATATAATAAACATTATTTTATATTAATAAAAGTAAACTTATGTAATTAATTATTAATTAATTTAAATTTTATAATTAATTAAATTTATATGCGATTTAAGGTTATTTTAATAATTAACGTTTGCCACCGCAAGTGGTTTAAGCGTTGCTGCGGAAACCCTCAGATCGGGGATCCATAGTTTAATTTAAAGGATAAAGAAAAAATAATATATCGTATAAAAGGGCCGGGGAACGGAACGTACGGGGGGTTAAGGTAGTTTACGAAAACGGAGCGTACGGGGGGCTAGGGTAAAATAACGTACGGGGGGCTAAAGTAGCCGGGCGTACGGGGCCGGGGCGTACGAAGCAAAAACCAACGGGGGGCTAGGGTAAGGTAGCGTATGGGGGTAGCAGCGTACGGGGATGGCAGCGTACGGGGTTAGCAACGTACGGAAGGGCAGCGTATGGGAGGGCAGGGTAGCTTACGGGAGCATAAGGAACATACGGGGCAACAGCGTATAAGGCAACAACGTGGAAAGGGTAAAGTAGGCAATTAGTAGCAAGCAGCCAGTGCTGGGGGTTTGCGAGGGGCGCGGTAGCGGCCCGAGTAAACCCCCGGCGCTAGCCGCGAGCGTAAAAAAAAAAGAACGAAACCAGGGAATCGAACCATCGGTTTACGGTTAAACTTCGGATTTCAAAATCAAGGTGTATGTTCCCGTCCCGACGGGGACCTCGTGTATTATATTAAATAATTGGTGTTAATAATTAATTTTTTTTAAGTTATTATTTTTTTATTATTATTATATTTTTAATATTATATTAAAACTTTTTATTTTTTAAAAAAATATAAATAAAATTACATAAAAAAATATAAAACGCCGTAATTACTTTTAATTTTATATTTTAAAAAAAAAATCATTATAATATTTATATATTTTATAATAAACTTTATAATTAAAATGAATTAATAATTTTTCGTTATTATTTTTTTTTAACTTTTTATTAAATTTTTAATATATTTTACATTATTACCCATTATAAACATTTATTTAATTTTAAGCTTAACGTTTATTAAAAAAATATCACGTTTTTAATAAAGTTTTAATATAATTCATAAGTTATTAAATACTTTTATTTTATTTTATTAAAAACTCGATTTAATTTTTAAAAAAAAGTTATAATAAAAAAATAATTTTATTTAAAAGCAAATTATAAAAAGGTTCCCTTTTTATTTATATAATTTAATTAAAATATTTTTAAAGAAAAATAATAATTTATTACCGTTTTATTAATTCTTTAATTATAAAATAAATTTAAAAAAAAACGTTAACTTTATTAAATTACATTTTTTTTATAATATAAATATAAAACATTTACAAGCTTTAAAAAAATATTTATCGGATTATTTACGTAAAAAGTAAATCGTATTTAATATGGTTAAATATAAATCTTTTATTTTTTTCGTAAAAAAATTAAAAAATAACTTAAAGTTTTATATTAATTATTAAAAATTAAACGCCCGCATTAAAAAAAATCGTTACTTTTTTTTTTTAATTAACGAAACATTAAAAAAGATTTTTAAAATTAAGGTTTTTATAAAACTCGACATTTATTAAGCTTTTTATTATATTAAAATAAATTTTATTTTAAAAAACTTTATTACTTTTTAAACTTATTTCGGATCGTATAAATACCATATATTTCCTTTTAAATTAAATAATAAGTTTAATACGTTTTAAAAGTATATTAACCAAGCCTTTTTTTCGTTTTTTAACGACTTTTACACGGCGTATATAAATAATATTTTAATTTATTTAAAAGATTCATTTTTTTACGAATATTATATATAATAAATATTAAAACGTTTACATTCCGTTAATTTATAAGTTAATATTTAAAAAAACGAGTTTTTAATTACGAAAATTAAGTTTTTAAGGTTTATTATTTTTATTTTTAACGTGGCCGTTAATTAAAATAAAATTAAAGCGGTTTAAAATTAAGAAATTTTTACCCGGATTTAAAAACTTTAATTATTTTTAAACTTTTATAATTTTTATTAATAATTTATATTAAAATATAATTAAATTACAAAGCTTTTACATTTTTTTATTACCGCTTTATATTAAATTTAAATTAACGAATATATTAAAGCATTTAAAGCGTTAAAAATAATTTTAATTATTTTTTTAATCTTAAAGCATTTTTATGAAAATTAAAAGGTTAAATTAAAAACCGATGCTTTTAATAAAGTAATTTCCAAAGCTTTTTCATAATTAAATAAATTAAAGGATTAATATTTAATAACTTTTTTTTTTAAAATAATAACCTTTTCGAAATATAATTATTTTATTTATAATAAAAAGCTTTTCGTTATTATAATAACGACGAAATTTTAAAAATATATATTCGTTTTATTAAATAATAAATTCGATATATTTATAAATTATTAAACGTTATAATATTTTGTTATTAAAAAAACGTTAAACTTTCATTAAATTAATTAAAATAAACATTTATTTCGATTTAATTATAAATTATATTATTATTTAAAAAAAGAAAATATAATAATTAACATTTTATTTTAAAAAGCAATTAATTTAATTACTTAAAAAGTAATTAAAGAATATCATTAATCCATTATTTTATTATTCTTTTTAATGTTTTATAATAAAATAAATCCTTTATAACCTTTAATTAATAAACTTTTAACGAATTTATTATTTTTTAATTTTTAATATATTTTAATTACGATAAAAATTTTTAAGAAAAAATTATTTTAAAATATTAAGTTAATTAACGTTATTTTAATAATTAATCGAAATACCATTAAATTAAAAGCGTAATGTAAACGGGTTAAAAAAAAACGAATACGTTTTACGGAATAAATTATTATTTTTTAAAAAAAAGTTAATAATTTTAAATAACGGGGAGTTTTACATTAAATTATACGATAAATTTTATTATCTTTTAAATTAAACGCACTTAAATCGAAATAAAATGTATGTAATAATGTAAGAAAAATATTTATAATTTAATATAAAAACATTTATAAATTATTATTACGTTTATTATTGTCACGAAGGGCGTAAATCTAAAGTGGCGCAAAGGCGATTTTATTCGTACGATTGTTTAAAAATAACAAAGTTACGAAAAAGGAAAAGATCTTTAACGCCGCGGCACTAACTAAGCTTTTTATATGCAAAAAAGCGATAAGCAATTGCCTATTTTCACCGCCTTGTTTATCGCTCCACAGATAACCTTTTCCCCATCCTTTATCTTTTTATGTACCATGTTCCACCCTTTATGATTTAAACCATGGTTTAAACCATGACAATTATAAATAATACCGGAAAAGTTAAAACTTTAAAATTAAATTAATAAATTTATTTTAATTATTTTTTATTAATAAATAAATGTAATAATATATTTCGATGGATTTTAAATTTATACCTTTTAATTATAAAAAATTTAATTTAATTTTAATAATTATTAATTAATTAAATAAAAAACCTTTTTTATTATTTACATATAAAACTTATACCGCCGTATAACTTATAAACTTATATTATAAATACATTTAATACATTTATAAAACCTTTAACACATTTATAAAACCTTTAAAACGATTACGTTTAATAAAAATCTTTAATTTATAATTATTTTTTTAAACGAATTAATTAAATTCATTAAAATGGACCTTTATAAATTAATAATAAAACATTTATAATTTAATAATTAAATAAAATTTTTTAATTAATTCATTTAAATAAAATTATAACCTTTTATAAATCATTTTTAAAATAATTAATTAAAAATGTTATTTTATTTAAATTTCGCATACGCCATTTAACTACATTCGAGCATAAGGTTTTCTTTTATAAAAATAAAAATGAAATTCGTTTTAAAAATAATTTTTAATTAATAAACCCGCACTTATAAATTTAAGATTTTTTAAGAAAAGTTTAACCGCACCGTTACTTAATCGTTAACGAAATGCCGAGCTTTTATTATATAATAAACCCGCGAAAACTTTTTATTAACATAAAATCGTTAAAACGAATAAATTAATAAAAAAAAACAACCGATAAATTAAATAATAAATAATTAAATATATATTTATAAAAGTAATTAATAAATAAATTACTTTTATAATGATTTAAATTACTTAATAATAAATCCTTTTAAAATATTAATAAAATTTTATTATTATTACGGCGAGTAAGTTTTAAATTAAAACAAAACTTATGTGATGGCGGGACCACATATTTTATTAATAAAAATATTTAAAGTAAAAAGTTAAAAAAAAAGAAGCCACGAAGTGGTTTTTTTTAAAAGGTCTTTATATATTAATTTTATGGCTAGGATATTAATTAATTACTTTATTAATATATTTTAAAAGTAATGGTAATTAAATGTTATTATATAACCTTTTCTTTTAAAAAAAAATTCGGTTTATAAAAAAAATAAGTTATTTATTAATGCGTTTATAACTTATTCTTTTAATTTCCTTTTTTTTTATAATGGGTAAATTGTTTTTATTTATTACTTTTAATATTTTATTTTTTGTAATAACCTTAATTTATTACCGGAGTTTAACCGGGGGATTAACGGTTTTAAGGTATAAATTATAAAAATCTTTTACTTTAATTAACGCGTTAAAAAAGTCCTTAAAGGGGTATTATGTTAAATCGGGGTTATAACTTATTTAATTCACTTTATATTAAAGTTTTTCTTTAAGAAATTTAAAACTTAATATCTTAAATATTTTATACTTTTATTTTTTATTAATTTTCATTAAAAGCAAAAGATTTATTATTTACCTTAAAATTAAGTTATTTAAAGCTTTAATTAATTAATTTGTGTTTAAAATTTAATAATAAATTTTTATATTTAAAGGTAAATTAATTTTAAAAATGTTATAATAAAACTTCGTTAACATTTTAAAAGGATTTATTATTAAGTAATTTAAACCATTATAAAGGTGATTTATTTGTTAATTACTTTTACGGATATATACTTAATTGTCCATTATTTAATTTATTAATTATTTCTTTTTATTAATTTATTCGCTTTAATAATTTTATATTAATAAAAGGTTTTCGCAGGCTTATTATATAATAAAAGCTTAACGTTTTATTAACGATTAAATAATAATATAATTAAACTTTTCTTAAAGGGTTTTAAATTTACAAATATAAGCTTATTAATTAAAGATTATTTTTGAAATAAATTTTATTTCCATTTTTATAAAAAAAAGCTTTATATTTAAATATAATTAAATGGTATATATGAAATTTAAATAAGGTAATATCTTTAATTAATTATCTTAAAAATGATTTATAAAAAGTCGTAATTTTATTTAAATAAATTAATTAAAAATCTTTATTTAACCATTGGATTACAAGTGTTTCATTATTAATTTATAAAGATTTATTTTAATAAATTTAATTAATTTATTTAAAAAAGCGATTATAAATTAAAGATTTTTATTAAATGTAATCGTTTTAAAGGTTTTATAAATGCGTTAAACGTATTTATAATATAAGTTTATAAGTTACGTAACGGTATAAGTTTTATACGTAAATAATGAAAAAAGTTTTTTATTTAATTAATTAACGATTATTAAAATTAAATCGAACTTTTTATAATTAAAAAATATAAACTTAAAATTTATTAAAATATATTACCACATTTATTCGTTAATAAAAAATGGTTAAAACAAGCTTATTAATTTAATTTTAAGGTTTTAATTTCTTTAACATTGTTTATAATAAACGTAATAACGGTTTATAAATGCTTTCATACCAAGCCATAAATACCTTTCCAATATTATTACACGCATTTTATTTTAATTTAAATGCGCTTAACTTAAAGGACGGTAAAATTCATCGTATAATTTAATATAAAGTTCCTTGTTATTTAAAACCATTAATTTTTCTTTTAAAAATAATAATTCATCCCGCAAAACGTACCCGTTTTTTCCTTTTTTAACTTGTTCGCGTTACGCTTTTAGCTCGATGATATTTCGATTAATTATTAAGATGGTGTTAATTAACCTAATACCTTGAAATGGTTTTTCTTTAAAAACTTTTATTATAATTAAAATACATTAAAAGTTAAAGGATAATAAGTTTATTAAAGGCTTATTAACCAAAGATTATAAGAAATTTATTTTATCGTAAAACATGGAAAAGGGTAATAAGGTAACAAATTAATTATATTTTTTAATTATTTTTTAAATAACTAAGTTAATTGCTTTTCGGGATAAAGCGTTAATTATTATATTTTCTTTTTTTAAACGATAATATAATTCGTAATTAAATCGAAATAAATGTTTATTTTAACCGGTTTAACGAGAATTTAACATCCTTTTAATAATAAAATATTATAATATTTAATGGTTTATAAATATATCGAATTTATTATGAGCGTTGTTATCCGGGCTATGTTTTTTTTATTATCCGGGCTATACCCCGCTATAAAATCACCCCACCAAATTCGAAAACCCAGGCTTTTTACCATTCATTTTGCCATAGCTTCACGAATATGCCTGCCACTGGTATCAAATTAGCACTATTAGAACGCTGGAATTTAGCTGCATCGGGTAAAATTAGGTGCATCCAATTTGGCCAAGTATCGGGAAAGTTATAAGCGTTTGAAGTTTAAAAGGCGTTATAGCGTACGCTACAGTGGGTTTCCAGGCCTTTTACCCCACCACCCACCTAATCGAACATTTAATGATTTAATTTTTATATCCTTTTTACATATATCTTATAATATCTCAACAGAAAATACAGATATAAAACTCAAACTAAATCTATTCGATTCGAAATTAAATTTTGAATTTTATAAAAAAGGTTTTGAAATTTTATTGATTTTATTCGCAAAGATATTAAAGAAAGTAAAGGTAAAAGTCATATATTATAAAAGAATCGTTATATTTCGCCCGATTCTTCCCCGATTTCGATGCAACCAAATTCATTCGTTGCATAATTCTTTTAGCTATCGAATGGATATAGTTATAAAATGGTAGCTATAACGGTGGTAAAGTTATTATAAAATGAAAACGAAAACGCCCGGGTTTTTAGATTTTAAAAATAAAAATTACCCGGAATCACGTGACATAGCCCGGATAACAAAAAGGACATAGCCCGGATAACAACGCTCTTTATTATTTAATAAAATAAATATATGTTTTTAAAGTTTTATTATTATTATAATAATAAGAAATTCCTTATTATAAATGAAATAATTACACTTTAAAAAGGTCATTATTTTAAAAAAAAAAGCCATTAAATGTTAATCCTTTAACTTATTTAATTATAAAAGAATTCCGAAAATCACCTTATTAAAAACGTCGGTTTTTAATTTAATTTTTTAACTTTCATAAAAATGCTTTAAAATTAAAGAAATAATTAAGGTTATTTTTAATGTTTTAAACGCTTTAATATGTTCGTTAATTTAAATTTAATATGAAGTGGTGGTAAAAAAATATAAAGGTTTTATAATTTAATTATATTTTAATATAAATTGTCGGTAAAAATTGTAAAAACGTAAAAATAATTAAAGTTCTTAAATTTAAATAAAAGTTTCTTAATTTTAAACCGCTTTAATTTTATTTTAATTAATAACCACGTCGGAAGTAAAAATAATAAACCTTAAGAATTTAATTTTCATAATTAAAAACTCATTCTTTTAAATATTAATTTATAAGCCAACAAAATACAAGCGTTTTAACACTTGCCGCATGTAGTGTTCGTAAAGGAATAAATCTTTTAAATAAATTAAAATATCATTTATATACGCCGTGTAAAAGTTATTAAAAAACAAGAAAAAAGTTTAATTAATATACCTTTAAAATATATTAAGCCCATTGTTTAATTTAAAAAGAAACATGTGATATTTATATAATCCGAAATAAATCTAAAAAATAATAAAATCTTTTAAAATAAAATCCATCTTAATGTAATAAAAAACTTAATAAATATTAAGCTTTATAAAAACCTTAACCTTAAAAATCCTTTTTAACGTTTCATTAATTAAAGAAAAAAAATAATAATCCTTTTTAATATAAGCGTTTAATTCTTAATAATCGATATAAAATCTTAGGTTACCCCTTAACTTTTTCGTAAAAAAAATGGGAGATTTGTATTTAATTATATTAAATATAATCCATTTTTTACGTAAATGGTTTAATAAATATTCTTTTAAAGCCTATAAATGCTTTGTATTTATATTATAAAAAAAATGTAACTTAATAAAATTAACACCTTTTTTCAAATTTATCTTATAATTAAAAAATTAATAAAATAATAATAAATTGTTATCTTTTTTTAAAAACACTTTAATTAAATTATATAAGTAAAAGGGAAGCTTTTCTATAATTTATTTTTAAGTAAAATCATTTTTTTATTATAACTTTTCTTTAAAAATTAAATTAAGTTTTTAATATAATAAAATAAAAGCATTTAATAATTTATAAATTACGTTAAGGTTTTATTAAAAACATAACATCCTTTTAATAAATGTTAAGCCTAAAATTAAACAAATGTTTATAATAAATAATAGTACGAAATACATTAAAAGCTTAACAAAAAATTAAAAAAAAAAAAGGCGGGATAATAACGAAAAATTATCGATCCATTTTAACCATGAAATTTATTATGAAATATATAAATGCCATAATAATTTACTTTTCCTTTAAGGCATAAAATTAAAGGTAATTATAATACTTTATATCCTTTTATATAATCTTATTTATGTTTTTTTAAAAGGTGGAAAATTTCAACGTAATATTAAAAGCGTAATAATGGCGGGGAAGTAATGATTCAAGGAAAATTAACCGTTAACGCCGGTTATTTAATATAATGTTATATTTTATTAAGAATTTAAACCTTAATATTACTTAAAATTAAAAACGATTTTTTAAATTTATTAAAAAGATAAATATGTTATAAAAACTTTTACTTTACATTTAAATATTAACATAAATTACCTTATTAATTTAATTAATAACTTGTTCGTTAAAGCTTTTAATTATAATAAATTAATTAAATTAAATGGTGAAAAAGTTTTATATATTTATTATTAAATGCGTGTTTTATCGATTAACGATTATATACGTTTATGTTTTAATATTTATTAACGTTCGTATCGTTATTATTACGCTTACGCCTTATAAATAAATTAATATATTAATTATAAATTATAATCTTTTTATTATAAAATTTAAAAAATTAAAATTAATAAAAGTAAATATTAACGAATAAATACATAAAAAAAAACTTAAGTTAAAAGATTTATTTAAATATTATTTTCCTTTAACTTTAAATTAATATTATCTTTATTATATTCCATTACTTCTTTTTTTAAAATAATAATTATTATTCCGGCTTTTATGCTACGCGTTAAATAATTATTAAAAAAATGACCTTTTTACCCATAAAAATAATAAATTAAATCTATGTTAAACGTTGCGAAAACATTACGTTAATAAGGAATTAAAGGAGCTTAAAAAGGTTCTTTTATACGTGCTTAGGTTATAATCTTTGTAATTAAACGAAAAGTATTAAAATTAATAAAAGTTATTTTTGTAACGCTAAGGGTAGCCTTAGCCTTGGGTTAAAGTTAAAAGGTTATAAAGTTAATTTTCTTTTAAGCGGCTTTAACGTGTTATTAAACCAACGTTAAATAAAAGTTTTTAAATTCGGTAAATTTTATTTTTTTATTTAAATAATAATAAAAAGCTTAAGTGTGGAAATTAACGGTTAATTAACGGTTTAATTTTTTTTTTTTAAATACCAAAATTCCTTTTTCACTTATTAACGATATAAAAAGCGTGTAAAATTTAAAAAATTATTTATTTAATTATATGTTAAGTTTATAAAAGTTATCCTTAATTTAAACCTTAACGTTAAGGTTGTTATATAATAACTTTAATAAATCGTATATTTATTTAACCTTAATGTATTAATTAATGTTATTTTTAATAAAAAAAAACCGGAAGATTAATTTAATTTTACTTTTAATAAATAAGTAAAACTACATGAATTAAATATATTCCTTAAAAAACTTTTATTAATTAATTTAAAGCTTATTCTTTATATTTACTTCCCATTTTTCGAACATAAAATTTAAGCCATTTAACAAAGGATGTGGATCTTTAATATAAATTTTTAATAAAAATAAAAATAAAATTATTAATTATATTTTAAGGATACGCCAAAGGTTATCCAGCTCTTTAAATTCATTATTTTATTCCATTAAAGGGACGATTAAGTTTTGGAATATATGAGTTAAAGTGAAAAAATAAGGGGTGCAAAAAGGAGCAAAAGGAGCAAAGGGAAAAGGGGGAATAAAGGGAAAAAAAACGATCCACAATCGGTTTTTTAACGTTGTTAATTTATTTAAAATAACGGATAATACGGTTTGGAATGGATTTACTTTTACAATGTTAAGGGGTGTTTTATCGCGGGCAAGGGCAAAGCTTTATAACCATTAATATAAGGAATTTCGTTTAAAAAAACAAGAGCTTTTAAAAATTAAATGCGAATTAAAAATAAAGCTTTAAGCGTATTGTAATTTAAAAGGAATTAAATTAATGCGTAAATATTTATATATTTAAAAAAAAAGGGAATTTCGAAAATAAGTTTTTAAATTAAAAAAATAAAACGAATAAATGTAACGGCGTTTAATTATTATTATTTTTAAGGTATATTAACGAAGCAATTGATTAATATTTTGGTTGTAAAGTTAATATATAAGGATTTTTTAAAGGAAATTATTTTATAACTTTTTTTTTTTTAACTTTTTATTTTAAATATTTTCGTTAATAAAGTATATGGTTTTATTATTATATAAACTTTATTTTAATTTAAAATTTATTTATTATAATATAATATTTAAAATTATTTATTTGTTTTATTTTTTTAATTTAAAAGCTTACCTTTAAAATTTTCTTTTTTTTAAATATATAAACACTTATATATTAATTTAATTCCTTTTAAATTATAATATGTTTAAAATTTTATCTTAAATTTATATTTAATTTTTAAAAACTTTTATTTTTTTAAATAAAATTCTTTATATTAATAGTTATAAGGTTTTATCCTTATTTGCAATAAAACACCCCTTAATATTATTTATTCCATTATTAATTAATAATAATATTTAAATTATTAAATAAAGGTTTTAATAAAAATATTAAGTTATTTATTAATTAAATTAACCAATTAAAACCCGCTTTTATTCTTTTAATTATATAATCCCAAGTTAATAAATTTTCACTTATAATTAAAAATAAATTTTTAATTTTAAAGGAAACATTAAAACCTTTAATAACTTAAAAAATTATTTAATTAATTATTTAATAATAAGATTAAAAGCTTATTCCTTCCTTTAAAAAGAAAAGGAAAAAGAAAGTTCCACTTATTAATAAATTTCTTAATTAAAACAAATATATTTTTTAATTAAATCTATGATAAAGCTTTATTACCTTATTTTTAAGGCTTAACATAATAGGGATAAATTTACTTTAAATTGTATTATCCGTTATTTTAAATAAATTAATAATGTTAAAAAATTAATTACAAATCGTTTTTTTTTTTTCTTTTTTTATTCTTTCTTTTTCCTTTATTTTTTTTACTTCCCCTTGCACCCCTTATTTTTTTATTTTAATTTATATGTTATAAGATTTGGTTATCTTTTTAATAAAATAAAATAATAAACTTAAAAAATTAAATAATCTTTGGTGTACCTTTGGAATATAATTAATAATCTTATTTTTATTTTCATTAAAAATTTATATTAAAGATTTATATCCTTTATTAAATAACTTAAATTTTATATTTAAAAAATAAGAAATAAATATAAAAAATAAGTTTTAAATTAATTAATGAAAATCTTTTAAAAAATACATTTAATTTATATGGTTTTATTTATTTGTTAAAAATAAAACCAAATCGATTTTTTAACTTTTCTTTATTAAAAATA
This sequence comes from Annulohypoxylon bovei var. microspora, assembly GCA_022836615.1. Classification (NCBI taxonomy): domain Eukaryota; kingdom Fungi; phylum Ascomycota; class Sordariomycetes; order Xylariales; family Hypoxylaceae; genus Annulohypoxylon; species Annulohypoxylon bovei. The sequence continues at coordinate 42,534 of MU405416.1, forward strand.
ATATTAATTAATATATTAAAATTAAATAAATATATGATTTATTAAAATTATTATATAACAATTTTAATATTAAAATTTAAATTAAAAATAATTTTTATAAATTTAATATATAATTAAACAAGTAATTTTTTAAGTTTTACATGCTTTTTATATCGTTAATAAATAAAAAAAAAAATTAAACCGTTAGTTAATTATTGATTTTTATATTTAAGTATTTTATTATTATTTAAATAAAAAAATAAAATTTATTAAATTTAAAAACCTTTATTTAACATTAATTTAATAACGCATTAAAATTATTTAAAAGAAAATTAATTTTATAACTTCTTAACCTTAACTTAAGGTTAAAGCTACCTTTAACATTACAAAAATAACTTTTACCGGTTTTAATATTTTTTACTTAATTATAAAAATTATAACTTAAGCATATACGAAAAAACCTTTTTAAGCTCCTTTAATTCTTTATTAACATAATACTTTTATAACGTTTAATATTAACTTAATTTATTACTTTTATAAATAAAAAAATCATTTTTTTAATAATTATTTAATACGTAATATAAGAATTAAAATAATAACCACCATTTTAAAAAAAAAATTAATAAAATATAATAAAAATGATATTAATTTAAAATCAAGGAAAAATAATGCTTAAATAAAGTTTTTAACTTAAACTTCTTTTTATATATTTATTCGTTAACATTTATTTTTATTAATTTTAACTTTCTTAACCTTATAATAAGAAAATTATAATTCGTAATTAATATATTAATTTATTTATAAAATATAAGCGTAATAATAATAATGTAAACGTTAATAAATATTAAAATATAAATGTATATAATCATTAATTAATAAAATATATGTTTAATAATAAATATATAAAAAAATTTTATTATTTAATTTAATTAATTTATTATAATAAAAAACTTTAATAAATAAACCATTAATTAAATTAACGAAATAATTTATGTTAATATTTAAATATAAAATAAAAATTTTTATAACATATTTATTTTTTTAATAAATTTAAAAAACCGCTTTTAATTTTAAATAATATTAAGATTTAAATTTTTAACGAAATATAATATTATATTAAATAATTAACATTAACGATTAATTTTCCTTAAATCATTATTTTCTTATTATTATTACGCTTTTAATATTATATTAAAACTTTTTATTTTTTAAAAAAACATAAATAAAATTATATAAAAAAATATAAAATATTATAATTATTTTTAATTTCATACTTTAAAAAAAAAATTATTATAACGTTTATATATTTTATAATAAATCTTATAATTAAAATAAATCGATAATTTTTTATTATTATTTTACCTTTTTTTTTTAACTTTTCGTTAAACTTTTAATATATTTCACATTATTATTTATTATAAACATTTATTTAATTTTAAACTTAACGTTTATTAAAGGAATATTACATTCTTAACGAAGCTTTAACGTAATTTACAAGTTATTAAACATTTTTATTTTATTTTATTAAAAGTTTAATTTAATTTTTAAAAAAAAATTATAATAAAAAAATAACTTTATTTAAAAATAAATTATAAAAAGGCTTTTTTTTTATTTACATAATTTAACCGAAATATTTTTAAAAAGAAATAATAATTTATTACCACCCCACCAACCTTCCGATTATAAAATAAATTTAAAAAAAACCGCTAACCCCATTAAATTACACCCCCTTTATCCGTCCGGAGGACACTATTACGCTCAAACTCGAGAATTTAGAAATTACGTAAATAATTGATAAGGTAATTGATAAGGTAATTGATAAGGTAATTGATAAGGTAATTGATAAGAAACTGATAAGTAATTGATAAGCCCTTTCGAGCTTAGCTGGCACCAGCAAAACGTTCTCAATTGGTTAAATTCTTCCACACCTTTGATTGGGTGCATCCTCTTTTTAGACCCACCTTTCAATTCCCCACGCGCGCAACAGCCCTTTTGAGCCACCCTTTCAATTAGCCACCTTTCGAACCACGTGTCAAGCCACTTTTCGCGCGCAGGGGCCACTTTCCCAGGGGTTGATTAGTCACCCACTTTAGGAGCTTTTACTTAGCTGTATAAAAACGAACTGACCTGGGTTGAAGATGAGGGCTTCGAGACCACGTAAGCCCTCAAGACCACGTA
>MU405417.1:0-43324 GCA_022836615.1 Annulohypoxylon bovei var. microspora
CCCCCCCCCCCCCCCACCCCCCCCCCCCCCCCCCCCCCCCCCCCCCCCCCCCCCCCCCCCCCCCCCCCCCCCCCCCCCCCCCCCCCCCCCCCCCCGCGCCTACACCTTCATCTAAGTAGGAGCCGGGCTCGTGAAAGAATTCAAAATGAATTTATCGCATTGAGTTCTTTTGTCCATAGAGAAGACAGGGACTCTCCTGACCTAAACCACACTAAGACCTAGGTACCTGTACCGGGAATGGCAGGGAGCTAATAATCATTATTTTTTCGAAAAATGGTCCGGCATTATCCTAATCGTTCTTTTATTTATTAATTATTCGCAGGTAAATAATCATTAATGGAAAATAATCATTAATGGAAAATAATTATTAATGGAAAAATAATCATTAATATAAGTGGGAGGGGGGGGGGGGCTCGTCCTTTACCCCCTTATTTTACATCTATTGATTTACTGACTTATTGGTTTATTGATTTACTGGTTTATTGATTTATTGATCTATTGGTTTATTAGTCTATTGGTTTATTAGCCTACTGCCTGTCTACTGGTTTATTGTATGTTTATTAGTCTATTGCACGTTTACGTATTTATTGTTATGTATTTATTGTTACGCATTTATTGTATTTATTGATTTAGTAAGCTTGGTATGATAGTGATATTAACAATATTATTGTGTGGATGTGTGGATGTGTGGATGTGTGGATATGTGGATGTGTGGATGTGTGAATGTGTAGATAAATGTGTAGATGGATAGGTGGATAGATGTATGGATATAAAAAGTAAAAGAAAATTAAAAAAACTTTTAAGTTTTTTTCTTTAAATATTGCTGCTGTTGTTGTGCATGTGGGGTTTATTATTGTTGTAGGTGTTGTTGTAGGTGCTGTTACAAGTGCTGTTGCAGGTAAGGAAACGAAAAAAAAAACGTTTAAGTTTTTTTTATTTAAGTGCCCTTGTTGCTGCTGCTGCTGTTATAAGTGGTGCTGTAAGTAGTGCTGTAAGTGGTGTTATAGGTGTTGCCGTAGGTGTTGCCATAGGTGTGGTCTAAGGCTCAAAAATATCGTTGATCTTGTTGTTGCATTGGGTTACGTAACTGTTTGGCAGCTGGGGATATTTACCTTTTAGCTGTATCTTTAGTTTGCCAGTTGTAAAAGCGAATAATGATTATTTTTTTATGAATGATTATTTTTTCTTTAATGATAATTATAATTAAGTGGATTTATAATAATTATTGGAAATTTATAATGATTATTTTAAAAATATAATAATTATTTTAAGTTTCGAATCATTATGAGCTCCCACCTTTTCCCGCTATGGTAGTCATGACGAGATGAGATTTCAGCCTATGAATTAAGCCGTAGAGATCACGTACCATTCTAACCCAGGAAATTGTAGGTCAGTATCCCGATCCGCCTGAGTCTCTACGTCGATTCTTACTTCTGGTTCACATTCGTAAAATGAGAGAATGCAACCAGTAGCCACCGCTGTCCCGTTACGACCCCTCAATGTCGTGACACAGAGGCGGCATTCAGGGGTCACTAGCGTAGCCCCCCGCCTATCAGGGCCGGTTTTTCTTCTCATAGCTCTGTACGCACCTATGTATTTAACTAGAATACCAACTAAATAACCCTTCACACCATTTATCACCACGCCATCTTCCGCGACGTCACCCACCCATACCCCAGGGTCCTCAGCCTCCCCAGCGCGCCTAACCGAAGCGCAGCCGGCGGCTCCATCGCCAGCCGAAGCCCCAAGTTCCGGCTCCCCCTAGGCCGGCGCGGAGGCATCGGGGCCGCTCGGGCGCGGCCGGGCCTCCGGCGGTCCGCGCCGTCGAAGCCGAGGTGGTCGAGGGCGAGGCCCACGACCGAGAACAGCCCCCCGCCGGCGTCGCGCAGCACGAGCGAGCAGCAGATGCCGGTGTTGTTGAGGGTCTGGCCGACGACGACGGTCTGGACGCGGTCGCCGGCTTCGACCCCCGCGCTCGCGATGCCCCACCCGCCTGTCTGGAGGCCTATTTTGGACCAGCTCGTTCCGGGGTGGCTGGAGGGGGGTTGCTCGTTTGGGCGGTTCTGGAGGAGCTGTAAAGCTTTCCCGCTGGACTCTGGCAGGAAGCCGAACATCGACTGCTTAAGACATAGCTCGCATTGGAGCTCCTGTAGTATTTGGAGATTCTGTTTCTGTATATTGCCCTCCCTTGACTCGCCGATCTCGTCGAGGACTTTATCCGCGTCCTCGAGAACGGAGACAGAAGTGACTAGGCCCTTGCAGGAGGTCTTAGCAATAACGATTGGTAATCGTGAAAGACGGCCCGAGCCAAACTCGACCGAGAAGTTACAGCCTTCCAAGCTCGACAAGCTAGCCGTGCTGGCTAAGCGGCATGCGAATCCAGATAAGTCGACGCGTCCCAACGCGTCCTGCAGGAGTCTGTAGCGCTGCAGCTGCGTCTGGTGCGGAGCCGTCAAATGCGGCGACGCTTCAAACCACTCCAATACATCGAGGAGCAAGTCTTGAGAACCCCTCCCATAGTCCTCCTTGCACACCTCCCTGATCCTCGGTTTCTGCATTTCGGGTAGCCCCAAGAGAGCGAAGATCCTGTCCCGGCGATCGAAACATTGTTGCTGCTCGTAGCGTACTAGTGCGTTAAACAGTGTAGATGCCGGATGATCCGTTTTAGTAAGGGAATGGGGAGTCAGGCCCGATACATGCTCGATTCCTGACCCGCGGATAAGTTGAGAGATTGCTTCTTGGCTGGCGCCCTCCGGGACGAAGGCTTCGCTTTGACCGACCATGCGCTCGACGTATAGCCAGGGGATCTTCCTCGCGCCGCATATTAGGGTTCGATTTCTCGCAAGAACGTTCTCTTGCACGATCCACATGCGACAGAAGTACGGGTTTTGACAAAGCCATGTTACTGCCCGGTACATCACAGTGTCATCCTGGTGCGGAGTAGGAAACATCTCTTCGTCGTAATGATGGCAATAATGGTCGACGGCGTCGAAGAACATCGTCGCATTATCATCGTTGTCTGCTTTCAGACAGGTAGCAACCATTTCCGCCTCGGAGTAAATCCGACCCATCAACTTGAGTTGAGTGGACTTTTCGTCGTCATCCTCTTGATTCATGCATACTGCGTCGATCCATACATAATGGGAGAATTTGTGATGCCTCAAACTACGTAGAGAAGCGTACAGGTTAGGTCTGGCGTATATCTGTTTGCCGTCAATGAGTATATGTCGGCCTTCCAGTGTATCACCCCACGTATATGAAAGTGCGATGTAAGACACTTGTCGGTTGACCTCGAAATCGTGGTGTGACAGTGAACATTCAACTAATTCTTCGTTGCCATTCTGGGTCGGTAAGATGTGAAGAAGTCGAATCTGACCAGGTTTTAGTGGTCTATAAATATATTCTTCCATTGCTTGAAGTTTCTCTAAGATAGTAAGTAGACAGCCATATATAGTGAAAATGGTGAAAGGAATGCGGAGTTGCCATAGTTATGATAGGTTGTCGGCGGTATAGCCATCGACGTCATCGGCTTACACTGTGTAATCCCTCTACCACAGTGCAATATTAATCTCTAACACTGTAGTTCTAAAAAGGGGTAGCGTAAATGAAATTGTATCTACAATATCCCTTGAAATCTATTCAAGTTCGATATCTTCGAAACGACCCTCGGCCGCCGCCTCGCCGCTCATAATGCCGTGTATATACACAGTCCCAGTAAGGCGATATCTCCCCGCGCTCCCCTCCCGGAGGACGAGCGGACATCTACACCCCTTGACGATAAATATCCGATTGCCTTTTTCCAAAGCCAATGTAGCCGATGCCCATCCTACCGTTCCGCGTCAAGAAGAAAACGCGGCTCACAAACGCCTTTCTCAACGCTGAGACGTATATCCACATTTTTTCGGCGACCGGATTGATCATATCACGGTCGTCTCTCTCGATTGCCTCGGATAATTCCGTGACCTCCTCCGCCAATGGAAGCCACCCCCGATTGATTTTCTGGATTGAGGTTAGAAGATTCTTGATATCCGCCGAACTCTCGGCGTCTTTGTGTTTGCAGTAGTACTGAGCAAGATAGTATTGGCAGAAAGATCGAAATGACGACCCCATAACCTCGCCATTCGAGTATTGCGTAACTAGGTTAGCAATCAGAGTGCGCCAGAATGCTTCGCCCAGAGTCTCTTTCCCGTCTGCTAACTGCTCGGCATCATCTAAAAGGGTGAGTGATTGCACCAGACTAGCTCCGGTCTGCATGTCAAGAAAAGAACCTCCCAGATCCTGAATGGCGTCTACTTCGATGGCCTGGATGCGGAGTAACTTTGTTATCCGAAACTAGTTGGTACTCAAACTGATTCGGACCACCGGCCGCATGATTATCGCCACCTATAGTAGCCCAGACAACTCCTGTGGGCTGAGAGGACGAATCCAGAACCCACGAAGCTAGGTTCGGCAGTTTAGTATCTACCGGATGTTCCTTGCAGAAGAGCAGGGAATCGCTTATACCAAGCTCGATACACGACTCCCGAAAAATGTCTTGGACTGGCTTCTTGTAGTCGATGGGGAAGTTATGTTGGTCAAGTAAACCGAGCCCCGCGTACACATAATCTCGCGGGTCCGAGCACAGCTTGCCTCGCAGCCAAATCAGTTGGCGAGTTCTACCAGTCCAAAACCCCTCTAGCGACCCACCCGAGCGGGATAGCTGGTCGCGTAGCGAATGCTAGGTAGTTGTAAAGAAGAAGGTTGCTAGCAATGATTCCTTTGATAAAGCTCCTGGTTGATCCTCCGTCGAGGCCCTCAAAATAAGATACGGAGTGTTCATCTGCTGCTCGGCCTTAAAGCGGATTAAATATGACATTCGCTCGATAGGCAGTAGGTCCGCGGAGAAATTGCCACAAACGAAGAGGAACTTTTCCGGCAAAATGCTCTCTTGGACGGTCCAGACTCGGTGAAACCAATTTCTTTCAAAGAGCCGACCTAGGGCGCCCCATGATTCCTCGCTAAGATTTGACAATCCTACAAGTCGCAACAAGGACTTCAGGTCCAACGGCCCCGCGGGAAAGGTATCACTCCCAACGGCGTAGGACTCGCTTGGCTTAGAAGCGATTCTCATTATCTGGAAGACATCCTTCGTGTCCTGATCTTCGGGACCAAGCCAGACAATAGTCTGCTCGCAAGACTTATAGATATCGCCCATTAGCTGCACCTGAATAGCGCGCTCAGCAAAGTCTTTCTGATTAATACAAATTGCATCAATCCATATATTTTCAACATCGTCGGGCGGGTTGCGATTCATGTGGATAAGAAACTCATATAAGTTCTGGGTGATCAGGATAGTACCCGAAGATCCTGTTGAACTATCTGTAAGCTTGAGCACACTTTTCTTATTCCACCAGGATGGATCTCCAGGGTCGTTTCTATCGAATAGGAACGGGGTCCCCCACGTGTACGAAAGACACGCGTATTTGGATCGTTCATCAGCATGGATGTTGGTAACTATCAGCGTCCCGTGTAACACGTCTTCATCGCATGAAATATCAACCTTCAGTAGCCGTACGGCTGATGGCGAGGGGAGTTTCGTGTAACTAAAGGCTTGGTCCATAATGACGAAGCTAGTTCCTCATCAACTAGAATCAAGGAGGCTATGATCTATCATAGAAATGATGGGTTTATGGAGGATTGGATTGGCTTCGGGGTAGTTTTAAATATGATATTAGCGTCCAATCTGGAGCTGAGATATTCTTTTTAGAATCAACGTTTCTGAAACGTGGTGGCGCATATAGGTCAAGTTAGTGATTACCCAAAATGAAGCTGTATGGAATAACCGGAAGCCACCGAGTCATCAAGGGTCCGCGGATATCCTATTCATCATCTTTTCCGGCCAATCCAGCCATCTATGCCACTCGTCGGGTAAGTGCACTCGAACGCTCTGAAACAGTAGCTGGCCAGCATTTCTTACAACCCATATATTTCGACACAGATGTAATGGTATGGCGTGATACGAGAGAACAATTAAAGCTTCTGGCACTCTCTCGGCTACGAGCTGATGAAATTCGACGTTGATCATCGCTGGCCATGAGATCAGAGATAAGAATGTGGTTACTAGAGACGGGTCCTTTTTCTCTATTTCGTCAACTTGGCTAAGAAACCATTGCATCTGGTCTAGGGCATTTGTGCAAATCATCTTTTCATCATCGCTCAACGTCTTCGAGTCTCGGATGCAGTCCTTTAGGTCGGCCGTATGAAGCTCTGGGTCTTGACATTTCAGCATGTTATTAGCCGCCTCCAACACGAACCCCATTTTGGATTCAAGCATCATATACCATGCTTCTCCCGTAACAGCCTGCAGTCCGAGATGAAGTTGCATGCAATGAACGAACCGGTCGAGGAATGAGTGGATATCTGCCGATTCCGCCGATTCCACCGTCCCGCTCAGCGTATGTAAAGCCATGAACCAGGTAAATATTAAAATTGCTATGCAATTGTCGCGAGTGACCCCCGTCCCTTCACCGTTGAAGATGCCGAGCGCATGAGTCTGCAGGCCAATAGCATGATGCTTATAAAGCTGTGATTTTGAAGGCTGGAGGTGAGAGAGATGAAGTGCCGAGAAGGCTAACATCTCATTCATTAAAAATGGGTAAGAGAGGGCTGTGTCGATGATTATAGCGGATGGCATCCTCTTTTCGGGATCATCAGATGAGGGCGGTAAGTCGAATATATTACTGTGTATACAGTGATAAAAGAGCTCCATATGCACCATGTTGGCGACTTCAATGTTTGGGATTTCTCGATTCGGGGCAGGAGAAGAGTCTAATGGGCGATTGTGGAGGCTCGGACTTGAAGATGATGCCGAGCCTTCGCCCACGACCGGAAGACGTGGCTGTGTTGATAGAAATGAGCAATATCTCGAGCTGATGGTACAGTTACCGCAAGCTGGCCGACCTTCATCGCACTGGTTTTATATGATTTTAGTTCTACAAGATTCGGGTTTCCTTGTGGTGATTAGTTGAACTACCTTGATATGTCGGCGTTTACACTCGGAACACCCCGCACGAGATTTTCGATGAGAACGACGGACCATATCCATTTGAACCCCCTCGTGATCGAGATACCATTAGGTACATATCTAAGCTCTGCAAATCGTCAACAGAGACAAGACAGAGCGACATAGAGGGGGTTTATAAGTTAGACGGTGTGGTTTACGTGTATATTATGCAGCGGACGGCATGAGAAAGTGTGGCGGAGTTTTCCAGAGTGCTGCGTACCTAGTATGTCCCAACGAGTCAGGGGTTATAATCTGCCCTATCCGGTCCCACTCTGATAATATCGGCGTACGACAGGGCCCCTTGAGCGTGATTCTGGTAGTTGCAATTAAAAATCTCAATATCCGGAGATCCGGATATCGAATCATGCCAGCATTCTATTAGTAGCTATTACGCCGGTCGGCTCTCTCTTGGCTTTCGGATTGCCGAACACTAGTAGATAGGGCCAATCATGACCCTAACACCAATGTGGATATCCCGTTGAATGGTTAGCTAGAAATATAGCCGCAAATCCGTCTTCAATATCGCTCAACAGACTATCTCCAATCCGAAACCTCACCATCGTACGAGACCATCTTCCCGCCATGTTTCTCCTTACTGGTTATGGCCAACATCCTCATCATACCGTCCAGGGATTCCTCAACGCTCACCGGCGCTTTCTCGAACCCCAGGCCGCGAGCGCCCGTATTCCCCAGCTCCGTCTGGACCCATCCGGGACCCAAGGCGAAGGTATTGAGCCATTCGTCCTCGGCATTGATACGGACGACGAACCAGTTGACCGCTGCCTTAGATGGCCCGTAAGCGGCATTCGTGACCGGGGGTTGGCCCCTATTCGCGTTCTACATCAGCAAAACCACGCGTTTCTCCCATCCATCGCCCTCTTCTTCCACCCTCCCTCGTAGAGCAGATAAGTAGATGCTTACGCAATAAACCCAGCACTCGACCCCATCGGCGCGAAAACCGGCTCCCCCTCTGCCCTCCTCAGCAACGGCCTGACCGCCTGGTACAGCGTCACGACGCCGTACACGTTAATCCTAACATGCTCCTGCAGATCCGCAATCTTCACGTCCTTGACGGCAGGCCAGATGAACGAGATTCCCGCGTTCGCGATCACCACGTCCAGATGCGTGATCCCATGTTTCTGATCGAGCTCCCTGACGGCGTCGGCGGCGTCCGTCTCGACCGCCGCGTCGAGCTTAACGACGACCAGGGAGCTTCCCTCGGCCTTGGGGAGTTCCGAGAGCGCTTGCGAGAGTGGCGCGCGAGGGTCCCGGTTCGCGGCGATAACGACATGGTGAGGCTGCGCGAGGTACCGCTCCACGAGCCCCTTGCCGAGGCCGCGGGTCGCGCCCGATATGAGGATGATTTTTGGTGCCATGGTGGATTAATCTGTGTCTGTATGTATAGAGGTATGTATAGAGGTATGTATAGAGGTAAGAGATGTGAGGTAGATGGATTGCGCGGGCGCTTTTGTAATGCAGGTGAACTTGGTGATATCACCAGTCAACATCTTGAGCGGGGTGAAAGAATTATCCGCGATGACAAATTGTGCGCCCGCTGGTAATATTCTGTCCTTCGGATGTGACATTTTGTAAGCGGTCACGCAATATACCTAGGCTAGGTAGGTGATGAAGCTCAACGGAATCGAAAGCAGCTGTTAGAGTTGTATTGTTCTTTGATTACAAATATAGCTCTGGATCGACTGTGATGTAACATGTTGCGATTACAATCGTATTACATAGCTCGTCCGCATTCGGAAACCCGTCATGCTTGGTTTAGACCCTTAAGGGTCTTGGTGATATCAGTCTTACCATATAATGCTGAACGGTATCGCAGTAAGTCGATTGAATGTTTGGAATCCGTAGAGAATCGGCGAGAATTTACCAGATGATATAAACTAAGAATTCCATAGTAAGGATTGAATTCTATCTGAAAATGTCAACGTTAGCATATGGTCATAATAGTATTATAGACATCATCCCCAAACACCTTGAGTGAAGAGAACTCGGTGGGAATTGAAATATATACTAAACGAGGCTGTGTTGAAAACTGTCTCATTCTTCTAAAAGTTTAATCTCATAACAAATAAAGGGGGAAGTCTCAAGCGAACCGTTTGATGGTACATTCTTAGGTAGCCCGCGTGGAAAGTCCCCGTTGGCACGGGCATTGTTACACGTTACTAGCGTTTGTGATATTTACCCGCGTCATCATATAGCTACCACTCTCCTAGTCAGTCAACACTCTAGCGGCCAGCTCAAAGTAGGCTGCTCACATACCTGATTCTAGAAATTATCAGCTCGAGCCTTTATACCTTAATTATCTATCCTCTCTGAACTTTCTCCTATCAGACTTTCCGCTGTGACGTCGGAGCCTGATCTTTCACCGACTCTTCGCCTAGCACCTTACTCGCCGCCATGAACCTATCGTTACAAAGCCCATCAGAACATACTCTCACTGAAAATGAAAAAGGGGGGGGGAGGATAAAAAAAACTTACAGCCCACCATGCCAACTCCCCAACCCCCTCATAGCCTCAGCCTGCACGCTCGTCATGCGCAGGAGATTCTCCGTGTCCGCCAGATTAGCCGAGAGCTGCGCCAGCTGCGAATGAAGATGTGTCTGTTATCACGATACGTTAGTATTATTATCATCATTATACCTACATATCTCGTAGTTATCTCTTGTAGGTATATAGGTTATAATGAATATGATACGGAATAAGACGTAATCAAAACTCACCAACTGCCTCGCCTTAACCGCTCCGCCAGAGGACGTCGAGCCCTGCGGAGCCATCGAGGGCCTCGTCGTGCCTCCCGAGCCGTGCATCATGGTTGTGCGGTCTCCTCGAGAAGCCATATCGATCCTATCTTGCCCTTTGTCCGTTTCCGCTTATCTGGCAGACGATGGCGTGCGCCAGTACTGGCTGGGCTACACGTATAAAATACGAGTGTTATGTAGCGTCGGTCGGTAGATCGGTAGGCGTGTATTGGGTGAATGAAACCTCGTGTCGTTGTTTGCCTCCGAAGCTCGTTTGCTCGCACGTACGCCGCAATGGTAGATTTACGGGTGGCGAAGATGCGCGGTACGACCGAATCTAGCTATCAAGAGTCGTTCGAGGTCTAGCTCTGGCTTTCGTTGTTGCGAGTTCGATAGATTATCTTGTAGAGAGAACCCGAAAACCCCTCCAAGTCATCCTAGCCAAGTTCCTCAGCCGCAAATAATTTCGGGTTGTATATCCTGTAATAGAAAGAGATTGAGCTGGAGTAGTTAGATAATGTAGGACCAAAAGGCGCGAAAGAAGTAGGTAGTATCCGTTGCACAATTGCACCTGCCTACAACAAACTTTACCTCTCCCACTCTCCCCATATCTAGACGCGGTGACGCGTGATTTAGCTTTCGGTAGGGCGGGCTGCTAGTGCGGGGGTGGCCTATTTTCAGATCCTTGGAACCCGACACGGCTGGTCCGAGCTCTTAGCGTTACTCTTTCGGCGGACCCCCCTGAGATTGCACATCACCTACCCACCACTACGGGTACGACCGTAGCATCACTCAGGTCCGCTTCGCGTCATCGTCTATCGGCATTGAATATTCCAACTCTACCTACCTACCTAGGTAGTACTAGATTACATAGCTCATTAGACTTTACGCAAGGCACTGATAGAAATGTATCCTGAGGTATGTACTCAGGTAAGTAATTATCAACGTCGCTAACTTCAATGTTTATAAACATCCAATATAATCAACTTCCACTATCTAGGCTGCCTACATAGGTACCTAGAAGTTACTACGCCAAAACAAGTCTCGCCCTTGATATTATACTTGCAACTTCTTTAGTCCATATAAAATAGACAGCATCATTATCTCACACAAAAGCACCTTCGTCGCGATCGACTGGCTTCTCGTATTTGCATTGTCGCGAATAATCGGTCCCTGTTAATTAAGCCTAGCTCTCAAGAGTCGTCCTAGGATGACCCCCTCTAGTTCTTGACACGATCACCTTGACTTCACTCTTTCTCATGTTTACTGACGACGCCCCGCGGGCTATCTCACCTCCGAGCCCACGTGTTGTGTCAGTCTTACAATATTAAAATCCAGACAGAAACCGACAAATAAAACAGGAGAAAGGACAAGTCCTCCGTGTGGTGTTATATCGTAATACCAATAATGCCTTCCTCTCTAGACTCGTGCTGTACACATACCCATCCCCTATATCGAGCAAGACTCCTGATTTGATAAGTGGCCCGGTCGACCTCGATTTAATTCGAGTGGTCTCGCTTCCCAAACGAGTCGCGTGCTTCCGGTGGCGAACCAATAGCCGAGCCAACCAAGTTCGCAATATGCAACGAAACCAAGCAGACCACAGGCATCCAGGTATCAGACGGGAGTTCGATACGCATCCCAATCAGTATTTTTCCTGGCCAGTGAATGACTCATTTCGCGCATTCGAACTGAGCCTCGTTGGGTATTTTCAAAATAGTAACGTTGTCGGAACAGTTTGAGATGAGACAATCCGGACAAAAAAGGCGTTGACGGCACCGAGCCAGTTGACGAAGATAGGAAAGTCATTGCGTAGAGCGGGAAATGGGTAAGAATATATGCGTTCCGAGGAAAGGCGACAGACCCCGCATCCCAATGCAATATTACCGAAGACGAATAGTCACTACTTCAACCTTCCAAGATGCTTATGTACGTAGTTTTCCCCTGCCGAGACGAATAGAATTATGTGTACGTCGTTATGTTGTAATCCAAACCGTTCCATCTAACCGTATCGAATGCGCCGTGATCCGAATAAGACAAGTTCGACAACCCATTTGCCGCCAATGCGGTGACAACCTACCTACAAAACCGTCGGGTAAGGCATCATAAATTAACCCGACCAAAAGACAAAATATGCGTCGTATTACCGAGGCACAAAAATCCATCCACCAACTTCACTTGCGCTTCGTGGCGCTCGAGACTTTAGCGGACTCCAATCGGAGGTTGAGGACCGAGACTACTTTCACTGCTATGAGCGGAGGGTTCCGAACCTAGGTTCGTCGAATCACCACTCCCCGCGCTAGCGCTCGCACTGCCCGTCAGACTTCTTGCTGTTTTCGCACTTGGTGGTTGGAGAGAGCTCACCCCGACACGTTGTTCAACTTGCTGTGGCGCGACCATGTTTCCTTGGCCGGGAGGGTACCTAGGAACCGGCTGGCGAACACCGTCTGGCGGCGACGGTCGTCCATTAGGACCAGGTCCCCCAAAGCCGTTGGGCGGAGAAGGTCGCCCATTTCCTCCTCGAATCGAAGGGCTATACGGATTTCCCGGTGATTGACTAACACGTCTGGGATATGGTCCGCCCATGCCGTTTTGGCCGCCTGGTACATCGTGTATGTGCGCCGCTGTGAGTGAGTTCGCCCTAGATCCCGCTTGCATGTGTCCCCGATCGACATTACCATACCGGTTGGATGTGAAGCTCATCAATGGATCGTCGAGAATGTTGTCGTGGAGACCAGGCGTGGCATTCATGACCTGACTAGAACGATTTCTGCCGAATCCCGGTCGCCATCTGCTCCCACGAGAAGACATCCCCGGGCCAGGAGGACCCTCGGGGTTCATTCGCAACTCGCTTTGATTCTGGGGAGCCTTGCTGCGGTTTTTCCTAGATGTAACGCTCATCATATCGAAGTTGTCTGGGTTGATCATGGGGGTAATTGGACCCGAATTTGGATCGAAGTAGTCATCCTCTTCGTCCTCGTCGTCGTACATGCCACCTCCGCTACGCACAGGCGGTGCGCGTCTCCTACCGTTAGGCACGGGTCCGGGTCCGGGTCCAGGTCCAGGTCCAGGCGGGCCACCGCGTCGCATGCGCATTTCCTGTTCCTTTAATGCCATCTCGCGTTGTCGTAGTTGAAGTTCTCTTTCACGAAGAGCGATATCTGAAGTGTCAGCATTGTATCCGCCATCAGCGTCCGCCGAATCCTCATATACGACCAAATGGCTGAATTCTCCAAGGTCGGTCTCATCAAAGGAGCCACGCCTCGACTGTTGTCGTGATGGGGTGTGGCCATTCGGTGCGCCGTTCATCGAAGGTCTATATCCGTTGGGAGGGCCTCCGTTCATAGGAGGAGGCCGACGCATACCTGGGGGTGGGCCGCTAAAGTTGGACGAATTTCTAGGTCTAGGACCCCGCATTGGCGGCATGCCATTCCCGTTTGGATGGCCATTTACTATGGGGCGCGGCGGCGGGCCTGCAGTTGACATACGAGGCATCGGCGAGGACGCCGTTGGCGAGCCAGAAGCAGCCGGCAGTCCATTAGTCTCCTTAGGCCTGGACTGGTTGGCAACATTCAGGTTGTGAAAGATAGCGTAAAGTGTCTCGATCCGCGGTAACTTGATACCTGAGCTTTGGGCTAACTTAATAGGCGAACCAAGAAACGTTTCGACTTCCATTGGCCTTCTAGCCACGTAATCCTGCCACATAATGCTTGGGCTATCCGAAGGCTCGCACTGTTCCTTAATAGTGTTCTCCTTAAATTTAGCATCGAGTGTACATCCTTGCGCAGTAGCTAACTGGATAAGCTCGTCAATTACATCTGTGATTAGTTGCCTGACGCCGTTTTTTTCCAATAGTGCCGAATGAGAAGGTGTTTCGAATATGACGCTTGCGGGATGAAAGGCAATAGGACTAGAAAATCAGTCAGTGCCCAACACGATACTGTAAAAGATAAACGACCTACCCAATAACTCGCTCAAACTGCTGCTGTCTAATATTGCTGGAAACTTTGCAATCAACACGGCCTGTGCTCAGGGTCATGGCGAGCGCCTGAGCCATATCCTCTTGTATCGCCGCGGGAATGTTTTTACTCTTATTTGCCGGACCAACCCAAATCTCTGTTGAACCACTATGCTCAAATTCGCTCGATCCTAACTGGTTTAATTCGGCATTCGAAACGAGTGACAGGACAACGTTGGTCGGAAATCTTTCTTCAAGAGCAGCTTCTACTCCGAGAGTGTGCGTCGTGTTGACAATGATACAAGTGTGTTGAGGAGTGACGACGGCGTCAATTACCGATGCGAGGTCATAAACGTCAGGGAGGGCTTTAATGCAAAGGATGACATAGTCCAACGGGCCTTCTTTGTTATGTGCAGCATCTTCCGGTGTCCGAACGACTAAATCAAGGAGGCATTAGCAAACGAGTCAATCATCTGAAAATCGTAACAGTATTGGGGACTTACCGCGCCGGGGCTTGAATCGCTCGTTGCCGAATGCGTCAGATTTGAAAGAAATACCATACTGGTAGACGGCCTCGAAGCCCGATTTCCATACGAGGGTTACGTCGCAGGCATTTGTCGCTTGGAGCCTCCAGGACAGGAACGCAGAAACGGCATTTCCACCCACTGTGCAAATTGACATTAGCTCACTGTCTTCCATGGCGGTATGGGCTCGAGGCATATGATAGCACGCTATGCTCCCGAAACAAAGTGAAAACGAGCGTATTGTATGGAATTGAAGGAACGGAAGATAGGCTTCGACGAGGGAAAAGGCCTGCCGCCTATTCCGAAGATGGTAGTGGTATCGAGGGGGATAAAACGACTTGCTCAAGAGGTAATTTGAAGTCAAATTGGGAATGCGGGTGATAAGAATTGGGAAATCAACGAACCTGAGAGGATTCTCAGACGAGGCGCTATCGGTGCCATAATGGAGACCAGGCGAGAACTAGGCGAGTTAGGCCACCGTTGAAAAAATCCTGTGTCTCCGCGCCTGTGTATCGTGCGGGCGTACTCACGACGGCGTCGGAATGAGCCAAGGTAGCCCTGTACAACGGCGACGAGCCCACTGACACGACGAGGGTGCGACGGCTCGCAATAACTGTTTCACGTCCCTGAAAACCGACTATTTCCTTTTTGCTTCCAATTCGCGATATTACCTTTGCCTTTTCGGTAACGCAGCTGAGGAATTGGCGGCGGGAAGAGGATGTATTGGCGCAGATCGGGCTTGTAGTATGGCGACTGTACAGGCCTATTCGATGCGGCCGCTAGAATGGGAGAGGAACGATTCGATAGCGTCTAATTTAACCCTAGTCGTCACCTAGCAGCTGGGCTTGCAGGATTAACCTATGTCAACCTAACGTCCTTTTTTTCTTTTCCAGAGATACCGATCCACAACGATGAGATGCCCAAGAAAACCAATTTCGAAAATAAAAAAGTAACGAGCGTAACGACCTGGAAACAGGACGTGCGGACGAACAGGACAGGAAGCAAGTTGGGTGAGCGGCTCGGAATAGACGGTCAAACGTAGGACTAGCGGGGGAAGATTATGGAGGTTTAATTCTCGAAACCATTAAAAAGAGAGAAGAAAAATTAACGAACGGACGCGACGACTCTTGGCGGGTCCTGTGGAGAGATGTTGGGTCAACCTAGGTAGTCGAACGATGGTTGGACGGAACGGCGACGGATGACGGTGCGAGGAGGCGCAAAGATAGCGTAGAAGCGTAGAAGCGTAGACGGCCGGATTTAGTGGAAGAAGTACAGTAGATGAGGAAAAAGCAGGGCAGAAGGGAAGCGAAGCTGGCTGCCTAACTAGAGTCTAGCACACACATAGGTCGGTACTGTGCTGTACGGGTTACGGGAGGGGCGTAGCGTTGTATGGTTGTATGAGAGGTACGTCAAGACTGGGCTAGGCCAGCTATCTAAACTGCTGGTAGATGTAAGTACCAATCCACAAATGACCAGGGTGTATGTAAGTGTGGGTGGGTTGGTCGACAGTGGCGTTACGCGTATAGGGACTGGGCTTTGGGCTGCGTGTATTTAGGGCGTGTTCCAGTAACGAATATAGGCATGTAAGTAATTGATGAAGGTCACAGGAAACAGTTAGGTAGTTGGGTCGGTGCTGTGCTTGTGTGGAACAGCTAGAGAGAGAACACAGGCCGGCTAACCCAGACTGCTCAGGGATGGGATTTCCATTTCCAAGAAAAGGGACTTTCTTACCCACCTCGGGAGGAGTACAGAAATAAAAGAGACTTCCAAATTCTGACAGGTCAAACAAGCCGGACCAATGCGAATGCCAATACCACCAATGATGCCAATTTCGATTTTCAATTCCAATCGATGAAGCAATAGAGATTAGAAACGACTGAAATGGAAAACGGTAGTTAATTAGAACGAATACAGTAATTCGTTCTTTTTTTTGTTTTGTGATGGGCCTAATGAAGCCTGAAGCCTGAAGAAAACATGTCATCAAGTTAAAGGTTGGAAGGGGGAAAAAAAGCATCAAACGTCGAAAAGTGAAAGGTGCGGGAAAGCCAATGGTCGGCGCGGAAAAGAAACGCTGTATTGGAGGCGGACTTTGTTTCGGCCTTCCGGTCAATTGCTAGCTGGGTGCATACATGTGTTAATACCTACAGTATGATACGTACATATTTCAACTTGTACCTACCACAGCTGCCACAGGTATATGTATGTAGGCATATATCCAAAAACGACTAATCATAAATGTATTTCACTTTTTAAACCACTGTATGGTAATTCCTTCGAATGCTCCTGCCATAGACAGGTATGTGCAACATGGAAATTTGTATGTATGTACCTAAACACGCCTGCCACTTCGAATTCCACGCCGTGTCGCGTCGCAACTTAGGTGTTCTTTCTTCAACAACTTCAACAACATCAGCGACAATTGTGGATTTCTAAAGGGGCTAATAGGGTTAAGGATCTAGGATGTAGGTAGGTACTGTAGGTACCTTACCTACGCCATACTATTTCTTACCTAAGTAATCTGAAGCGCTTTTGATTGGCGTCACTTGGATTCAACGGGATTCAACTATCATAAAATAATGTCTTCGCAATTTATGTATTGTACATACATGTAAGTGACAAGGCAAGGATAACGAGCAACTTGGAATCGATATTGATGAATTAAGCCTATCGCGTTATCCAGTATAAAATACATGCATACTGTTTGCTTGGTAAGTCAAAAACTCCACTCGTTGATGCGTCACTAGTAATAAGGCCCTTCGAAAAGGGTAAGGAACGTTGTGATCGCTGCGTGTGCCGTCATTCTAGAATGAGGATGTGCCCAAATCTGCCGCATAACAACGTGGATGATACTAATAAATCAGTTCATCCGATGACAGAATCGAGAGTTGCTAGTATGGCCGGGACAAGTCCAAATACATGGGACGATGAGGCTGTGCAGTTTATTAGCGTTGTTTTCCTGTTCATACTGTACAGTTTACAAAGGGGGTTCGTATACCAGACCACGTATGTACTTATCATGATCTTAGATACGTATCTCCGGTGATACCGCGCAATACAACTACGTATTGTATGGAGTTCTCCTTTTGACTGCAGATGGTTTGTTGGTTTCCAACCTGTTGGTCTTCGTATTAGGCGGAGCTATACTATATATCTACACGACGACGCACAAGCATATAGCTCTAAAACTAAGCTTAGAAGAGCTTGAAAATTCAAATGCAACCTCTTCTTTGTGATCCCAACCAAACGCCACGCGCATAATAATAAGCAAGACATTGACGTTTTTTATATCATATACAGACACCTGTTCGTTATCCGCGACTCGTTGCCATCTAAGGTTTAGACATTGGACTGGAGATCTTGTTCGGGGCAATTCCGCTAGTTTACGATAATGCCTGAAGTACATATGCTCTCTAGAATCTATTGAGCTAAGCATTTACAGTTATCGAAAACATTAAATGGCAAATCTAGGTATATTTCGATAACACCAATACAAATAAGGTAAGATACATAGCATTTTTAAGAAAGGAAACCTTCAAAAAAAAAAAAAGGAATGAAATTTCATAAACGAGCTATGATTGGTAGAAGATCACGATGGACTCACTGTACAAGTACATATGGTCAAAACGCGGGTTCATCCGAATTTTAATGTTCTCACATGCAGAAGTTGTCAAATCCGTACGATCCGATCCATCCATCGCAATCTCGATAAAATTTTCTTGCTTATGGATTCAATGTCTAGACTCTAGACTTCCATAAGGCGAGCTACTAAACTTCTAAAGATTGATAGATTGATTGAAGAAAAACGAAACCAACGGAGGTTGATACAAATAAAGCCTTTTTAAATCCCACTTATACATATGTACAACCTTTGAATCATGCACAATTCAAAGTCACCGGATGTGCACCTCTCTTAAAATGCAAGAAGTGCACAATCGAAATGTGTAAGCAACGGTATATATTAATTGCATGCTGATAGATGAATACCAACAAGGGCTGCTTCCTTTGAGTGGCTGAGAGGCGCATCTCGTGTGTAAGCAAGGATGGTTGGATATCGAAACTTGAAAGGGGAAATTAAAACACGGGATTGCTCGCATCATTATCTATCTCGATTTTGATTTTTAGTTGACAAGTCTACAAGTCTCTTCGTGAAAGAGCCTAAGAGCCTCTTTTCCAAGTTATGATTCCAAGAAACTAAGCTTCTAAGGGTACCTAGGTATGTAAAAAGCTAAGCTACATGTAGGTACATACTTCAACAGTTTGATAGTGATATCGCGGTTGCCTTTCTTCATTTGTACAACGATCTCTGATTAGACTGAATTTAGACTAGCCGTATCGTAACTTAAAAAGAAAAAGTCGGTCGAAACTGCCCAGCAGCCCAGGTACGATTTTAAAGTTTCCCTGACTATTGGAACCCGCCTAAACCACTATCTGCTCAACAATGACGTATACATTCACGCTAAAATACCTACATTCTTAAGATTTTGTTCAAGGTCAAATGTCTATTCACTTTGTCACTTACATATATGAAATTCTTCCTCCTTATTTTATTACTCACTGTTACGCAACATCAGAACCCCTCATGCATAATTATATTATATATCCCTAAGTCACGAGCAGGACCTGCAGATTTCTTATGAACGACAATTGATAAAGTTATAATTAGATATTTCGGCTGCCAGGACCCACCGTAGCTCCGGGTCTTGCTGGCAAGCTGGGAAAAAAGATCCATACCTTGGCATGATGCACCTGCAGCGAGAATTCCACGCGACTGAGAAATCGCGATTCACTAAGAGCACGGACCATATATTGCTTCCCCCTCCACGATCCCAGCTTCCCAGTTCTATCATTACTACTAGGTACCTAAGTATCTGTTCTATTTGAATTTCTAATTCCATTCTATCGACACCTTAAACTTACAAACACCAAAGCTGTGAAGTTTTCAAAGATTTCAACCATGATAATTTATTAGGTGTGAACCACATCCCCAAATGCCAGTAAGTATCCGATGACTACCTACCTATCTACCTACCTAGGTACTTTAGCTACTACCTATGCTGCAATAGGCCGCACGTAAACAAGCCCCAGAATCATATTGGCCACGTCGCTACGGCAAGGGATCTACCCTTACATACATACTTCTCACAGGCTAGATAATAGAATGCAATTTTAAAGATTGCGCAGCTTTCTCACAGTCGATGGCTTTTCGGCAATCTAAACAAATCAAGCGGTCAGTCATGAGAGATATAAGAACATGAGACTAGATCGCCAATTCACCAATCGACGTCGTCTTCCATCCAGGCTCTTCTCGGGCCGTCTAGCGACCAGGTCAAAAATCGATACAGCAGCCAAATAATATGTTCACCGCTGTCGATAGTTGACAGTTTTCCTCGAGGTAGTGTACGGGGAAAATAGTCCGACCCAATCAGGGTACTAAGCATCTGAATTGCCAGATCTGCTTATATCAGCCTCGAACCAGATTTCGCTCCCTATGTACAAGATCATCACAAGCCTTGTCAGGGAAAAAGGACATTGGAGCATTCAAAGTCTCCAATGTTATACCGCGGCTCAGTTCTATCCCCAGAAATGTCGGAGCTTATCAACACGTCTTCTTGAATAAGCTATTGTATTCACAGATACCGGTGAACGGGATACGGCTTCATTAACCATCATCCACTTACCGAGAATCAGTATCCAACTATAAATTATTTAAGACCAATTACTAGTATTTTACAAGAGACGAGGATCTCCATTATAGAAAGTACCTATCTTCCAGCTTCTCTTCTGTACAATCTGCAGCCATCTAAGCCACCAGAGGAACAGCAGCTATCTACAAGTCCATATTATCGGAACCTCGAAAAGCCGCCCAACCAAATTCTAATGTCTACTCTATTCAAGCCTTCCTTTGAGTCGCGAGATAGACCAATTTCACGTGGGCGTCTAACAACCAATCCATCGTCCATTCGTCTCTCTCAATTCTTAACCATTTACAAATTGTAGCTGTGTTGCACAACACATACGTTCAAGTCAGAACTCATGATGCATCCCAGAGTATGTGCCAAGGCAAGCTATCGTGGCAAATGGCAGGAAACGGCTCTATTTATTCGCAGGGGTCACAAAACCTGCTTTTTCAACTGGGGTTTTCCAGCCTTATCTAGAGGACCTGGCAGCCTGGGTGCCATCAGATCGACAATTACAAGGGCCATCTTTCCAATGGTAAGGAGGTTGTGCCCGAATGCAACGACCGAAGTCTACCCCCCACAACCTTCCAAGTTAATACAATCTTCAGAATTATCACGACAACGGGAATTCATGCTAGCCTTAGCAACTAGGAAGATGCACCCATGTCTGGCGTTTCGTGTTCGGACTCGTACTACGGACCCGAGATCCGAAGTGGTCAAGGTCAGATACCCTGCGATGTCAGCGCCCGCCGCAGACGCGGACCAGCGTCTTCCGGTCTGTAACCAATCATATCTTTTAATTATGTTAACGCTCAAGCCCTATGGCTACAGAACAATCTACCTGTGACACGCGTAGCAGAAGGCTCCGAGCATAACAGCGGCAATGTACCTAATGTCCGCCGCCGCCGTCTAATCCCTTTTTGCCTACATACAGCTTACCATAAGTGCTTCTCACATATAATCAAAATCCTTAATCATGAGGAATCCGAACTCTCCAGGTCATCTTAAATCGCTTAAGAACGATATCACGATGTTAGTTGGTCGAAGATTTAATAGAGACGGCGAAGGAAAATGCTAGTAACCATGTAACCCCTTTTCTCGGTCAACCAATACGTAGGTACCTTAAACGCCACAGCGTAGTATAGTACGCGTCCGAACGCCATCCTACGTTTAACTTGACCATCATCCCGCACCGCGTATTAGATTAATTGGATATTTCATGTCTTGCATTCAGCTACGATCGCAGTCTTCTATCGAATTCCCTCTATGGCATCCCGAGAGGCTTCAATGCAGTATGCAATGCAACGACGCGTAATGACCCGTGGCAGCCTGTCATTTCGAGCTATCAACTAAGAGTCCGGCAAAAGATTATCGCGCCAGTAAGTGGGAAGCAGTAGCAAGAATCATCGACATGCAGCTACGAAACAGCATAAGACACAATATACTAAGGTGGTCCCAATATCCTTCGGCGTTCTATTCCTTACTCTCTTCAGACTTTTATCGCAGCCCAATTGTCGAACTATAGTACAATTTATATCTCCAAAATCCGTCACTATCTCTCACTCTAAGTTGGAGTCCCTCGCAGGCTGTGGGGCCAGGGGGGTTCAAGGCCAAGATCTGATTCTCAGCCTCTGCACTCTCAATGCAACGTCCTAGTAAGTAGATCCGGTCTGGGGATTACGTAAACCATGATATCGGTAGAACTTATTGTCGTCACGTCGCAGTATCTAGGAAGTATGCAGATAATGACCCGGATTCGTGGGCTCTACCTGATACTTCTTTTTATGATTAATTCTACTGGCGTAGGTAGGTATACATCTATCCATTGGTTTAGGTAGGTAAGTATCATATAAACATTTCACTAATAGTATTCCTTTTGTGCCTTGGATATAAACCCCTAAAGTCCAAACGTCTTGATCGAAAGTCACGCAGAATGATGTCGAAGTAGTAGTTGCTTAGGGTTAGGTATTCGCCTTTCCCCGGCCGGGTGTTAGTGGCCGGGATAAAGTCAAATGAAGTATGTTAACATTGTAGTCAAAAGAACTCTGGACCCTCGCTCACTTGAGCTTTCAGCATCGAATACGATTCTCGTAGGTTTCATAGAAAATGCCCATCTAGTACAGCAGACTTACAGCCTTGTAGCCGTCCACATCCCCTAGAACATCAATGCAGGAACGTGGTGAAGGAGGTATATTCTATTATGCTATGTAGGAATGTGCCAGCGGTATCATATTTGTACTCACTACTCAAACTCTTCGTCAACCTAATCCATCCCCTCCCCCCTATTTCATTTTACCCATCTCTACCCAGGTAGGTAGGTACCTATTTTATCAGCCCCCGCCCCCTTACTTCGCAAGCCCATTCTGGACCTCCCCCGCAAACGGGTCGTTGTCCGGGTCCGTGTTCCGCACGTACTCGGCGGCGTCCGCCAGACCGCGCGCGACGTCCTCGCCGAACCGGTCCGCGACAAACGCGTACATCATGTCGATGCCGGCCGAGATCCCCGACGACGTCCAGACGTTGCCGTCCTCCACCCAGCGCGCGCGGCGCACCCAGTTCACGCGCGGGCCCTGGGCCGTTGCCTTTATTTTCGCCGCGTTAGCTGTACGGATAATACACTTACCGTCTATTCCTCACGCTTGTATGTACCCATGCATCTTAACTATAAAAAAAAAGGAGAGAACGAAAAGGGGCAGACGGAGGCAAGGCGGGATAGAAGCTAGGAAAACAGAGCGGTCGACATACCCAGTCCCAAGCCCTCTTATTCGACGTCGCGCGCCTCCCATCCAGCACCCCAGTCCCCGCCACCACGGCGCTGCCCGTGCACACCGTCAGCAGGTAGCGCAGGCGCGGGTAGGCCGCCCTCACAAACCGCGCCACCTCGCGCACGTTTTCCGGGTCGCGGGTGCCCGCGCCGCCGGGCACGAGCAGCACCTCGACGTCGCCGAGCCCGTCCGCGTACGTGCGCGTCGGCACCACCGCCTGGCCCGTGCCATGGCCCGTGGCCGCCGTCCGCGTCCACACCGGGTCGAGGGTGGCGGACAGGATGTCGAGGGACAGGGGGGAGGATGTCTGCTTCGAGAGCATGTTGAGGATGTCGAGGGGCCCGAACACGTCCAGCGCTTGGAAGCCTGGGAACAGGGCGACGGCGAACCGGGTCGGTGGCGCGGGGCTGGGTGGGGGCGAGGCGGGCATGGTTTTTTTTTTTTTTTTGGTTGGCGGAAGGGTGGCTTGGAGGAGTATAGGTACGTCCCGGTGTTGGTTTGATGGCTAGCACATGGTAGAGAAGGTATGTGAAGAGGTAGGTGACGGTGGTAACTATATAGCAATGCGGTAATTATACACGAGTTGGAACCGGGTCGCCGGCACAATGTTCGGAGGATTAAGTAGGGCGTGGATGACGCGAAGATCACGAAGGAGTCGTGATCCGGGGTCGGATCGGCGGTTCGTGCTGAGTAATGTGGGTAGCTCTAGATGGACTAGTGTCCATTAGCCACAAGGATATATGGATCGCTCAATGGCAAACTGCTTCCTTCCGGGTGGTAGACTAGGGAACTTGCGATGGGGCAGGGGGTTAAAGTCCGAAGTCTCTCGGGATTTCAGACGTCTCGTGAGCTGTTTTGAGGGAGACGGGTTAATGTAGAAGCCGCAGCAGACTCATAGACAAAGAACATTGAAGATATACCTAGTCTTATATGCGGGATATATCTCCATCCGCCTGCGAATGAGAATATACCTAGACTCAGATACCCCTTTTACTAGATGGAACTATCTTAAGAAACATGAGTAGAGTCTAGTTCAAAGCTGGATGGTAAAATACATAAGTTATTGCAAGAATATTCTCTATTTCACACTCTATTTACCACCAAAGTAACTCTGGTCGAGGTCGGCCTTGTTCGTACCGATCTGCACCTGGTACACGTAGCTATCTACCTGCACGGTCTCGCCCCCGTATATCCCGAACTTAGGGTCGCTCTCGCCGGGGTACATGTTGCCGGCCAGGGTCTGGGACTTGGTGGTATCGAAGGTCACGGGCTTACCATCAAGCCAGAGCTTGGCATGACCACCATTCGCCTTAGCTAGGATCTCTAGACCGACCTTGTACTGCTTCTTCGCCTGGATATCTTGCGACCACTGCACTTTGCGGCCCTCCTTCCACTTGAAGGTGTGCGAGAAAGCTAGCTTGTTGTTCTTGATCTCGAGGGCGAGAGGGATGTTGGCGCCCCCGTCTTTGTCGTTGTTGGCCTTGTACTCTTTCCATTGGAAGATGATGAGACCGTTGGGCAATTCCTAAGGTCATATGTTAGTTTACCATTTCCCTTATTTCTCTAGTTGAGAATCTGGGTAGTTGAATGCTCTCCGCCATGTTTGACATGCTTCGGAGTTAATGTAATGTAGCAAAATATTATTTTGTCTACTAACAGAAGCATCAACATAATAAATGAGGTATCATAAGTCTAACCTCAAGCTCAAATTGGTAAGATATGAAATACGTAGTCCCCGCCTTTGTCTGGCCCTTCAGAGCATGGTATTCAGCCCTAAAAACCCTGTCAGTCGTAATCGGAATAGGGGTTATAGAGTACACGCTTTGAATACCTTCGATCTCCGGCTTTGTGATGGAAGTGTGCAGCTGGTACTTTCTTAGGGTCCTTATCTAATTTGATGTATAGATCAGGAGTGTTGCCTTTAGGTTTGTCTCCCTTGGCCTGCTCTAGATTGAGAGTGCCGAGCACCTTAGGGTCATTACCACGTGCGGCATTGAAGTCAACAAGGAGAGACGACTTTCGAGAAACATGCTTCGCTGGGATCGGTTCACTTTGAGCTAACTGGATGGAAAAAAGTGAAAGGAAACCGAGAAATAAGTGACGTGACAACATCTTGGGTAAGTTGATTATCAGTATCGCTATTGTTATTGGGTTTGTTGGTGTCGCTTTTCTGGAAAATGAAGTATGGAATTGACAGATATTTATATTAAATGTATCATTATCCTGCAATTGCCCATAGCCTCAGTTTCGAGAGACTACCAAGGTAGGTGATGAGAATTGAGCTGAGAGACCCCCTTCGAACCGCCCAATCGGGTTTCAGCAGTTCAAGAATGTAAGCAGAATATAATACCAAGATACCTTTTGGTACTGAGATCTACCATATTATTATATCTAAATGCTCTAAGCGGCATCTCTCGCAGCATGCTTCTGAATATGGCCTATAGAGCTGTAAACCCGACTGACGTAAGCTATTGTGCGGTAATCAGCGGTCATATTGGACGTAATAGATTCATCTTAGCTACCTTCATTGCTATTCTTGTAATAATAAAACGGCTCATATACTATTACTCCTTTCGTTTTCCAAGATGCGACAAGCCTTAATAATATCGTTCTTAACGACTAAGTTTGTGGATATAATAATAATTATTAACATTTCCGTTAAATTGTCCTTGTCGGAGATCTCAACAAGCCCCTATTTTTTCTAACTAGGACCTATGTAGGCGATATGTCTGTGAACGGGTTGAATAATGCACGACTCAAAAGAGAATAAAAGGGATAAAGAAAAACAGCAAACTACCCGAGTTGTAAGAGCCTTATTACTTGAAAAGACAATAAAATGTTAGATTTTCATGTAAAAAAGGCATTGGATCCAATATTTTACATGTTGCTCCTATCTCTGTGCCGTATTTTCACCGGCACTTTGGCAGATGGATACGACACGCCACTGCCGAACCCTTTAAGCGTCGAGTCCCCCTGCACGTCTTTACCCTCATTCAATATCTCGCAGTCAAACAGGCTTACCATCAGAGCGGTGGTCAGTAATATCTGGCGCTTGGCAAAATGCCGGCCGGGACATTGCCGCGGCCCGCCGCCGTAAGGGATCCACGATCCTTCAAACTCCTTTATCGAGAATGTTGGAGAAGCAGGATCGTGTGGTGTTTGTGTATTGATACTATGCGCACTTTTCGGTGGGGATTTGAGGAATCTTCCGATCCAGAACTGGTCGACGGGATGCTCGTTATTTAGGCCGGTATTCCACGTCTTGGAATCCATGTGTGCAACTGTCGTCGGCGTAACAATCACCTTTCGCCGCGGTATGATCCAATCTTTGATATTCATGTCTACCCTGTCTGGCATCCTGATGATATAAAAGTCCATCCTGAGGCGTAGAGTCTCGGCATAGACGGCTTGGAGGATTGGTAGGCGAAGCAATTGGTCTATATGGAACCGGATGCGGCCGTCTGCACCTGTAAATGCACAGGCATCAACCTCGACCCGTATGCTAGCGAGTAGCTCGGGGTCTCGGAATATCTCAAAGATGGCCCAAGACGCAGAAGTGATGGAATTTCTTGCTCTATAATATGAAGAAATTAGCTACAAGTAGTCTAAAACCAGGGGTGAAACCACTAGGTATAACTTACGCCCATATCGCTCCAAAATCTTGGGATGCAATAGCATCGTAGTCGTAACCGTCCATTTCGAGAAACATGTCTTGTCTCTCCCGGAAGAAGCTGCTCCCCCAGAATGGGTCATCGCCATCAGCACCAACCGCCGATTCATCGTAGTGGTGTCTTGCGTGCTGCTGCCAAGCTTTAACGGCATCTAGCACCCTCTTCCGAACTGCGTAGGCCCTTGGGGCGAGAAACCAAGGAACACCTGTGAGCGAGATAAGCCGAAGCACGTTTCTATAGGTATATTTCACAGCGCCGTACCTTGAAGATAAGTTTGCAAGTTGCGATCGAAATCCCAGTAGTCCTGCAGGAAATGCGGGTTCAAGCGCAAGAGGTATGGGCCGCAGAGAGCATTCAGGATTGAGACGGTGGCCTCGTCTCCGACGACATCCATGAGGTCGGCACGATAATCCCAGTCGGAGCCAATGCGATCATACAAACCATACAACTGCTGCGTGATGTTGTCTGTGAACCTGTTCCAAAAGGGCAAAAGCCCCTTTCCTTCCAGAAATCGGATCAAGGTCTGGTAATTGCGGTAGTCAATGCGATTGCGGGCCTCTACTGTACTGCCCTCGTGAGGCACAGGGCCGCCGCCAGAGTCGTCCCTGTCATATAGACTCAGTGCCTTGGATGATAAGCCGAAAGCGTACCCAAGAGCGAATTTGACGAAGGGGATTGACGTGCACGCCCAGGAATTCCTGAAGAAAGCCTTAACATTCTCGGGTCCCCAGATGACATAGAACTCTTGCGTAAGGATCTTGACCCGAACTGGGTGCGCGCTCTGGAAAAAGTTGCTAAGTATGGAGGTCAGTATAACAAGTCGGTGGCATCAATTAACAGGCCATTGCGGTCTGCTTACTTTGGGTTCAAGACAAAGGCTCTCGGGTTCCACAGATACGCTACCGGTAGACTTCCTAATAATGGGAAAATGTAGGGGAAGGTCGAGGGGGCACCTTTAGCATCGTCACGCTTCTCGTACACCATAAACTTGTCACGCCGGGCAGCATATCGAAACCATAGTGCAGCGATTAGAAGCAGAGCAGCAGCCCCTAGGTTGGCTCCGTGTAGTGAAACAAGATTAAAAAACATGGCCTCCGCCGAGTTCTCTGTACTTTGATCTGGGGGAAGAAAGAGAACTAGAGGTCAAAGTAGTAGAAATTAGATAGGTAATATGGTATCAGGGCAGTTGGTCCGTGTCTAGGCGCCTTGCTCTCATTTGCTAAGGGAGGGAGGGCATTTGTCCAATAAGGATGTTTCGGAATATCAAGCCTGCTAACCCAGGTAAACCCCAGTAACAATTTATTTTATTTTTACATGCGTTCCGTACCTAGTTACGATCAAGTTGTGCGACCGGAAGAAAGATGGGGAAAAGGGGGCCACCGTGGTTTTCATAAGTGGTGTGAGTCGCGGTACGTGCATTATCTCAACTTCTTCTCTTCGCCATCATTGCCCAGTACTAGTACTTATCATTATCCTCTCAGGCATAGGGAATGGCTTTGCCAAAGCCTATCTTTCAAGGCCGCAACACATCGTCATCGGCAGTATTCGCGAAAGCGCCTCCTCAGCCCCAGGTGTTGAGGAGCTGAAGGCTTTTCCCGCAGCCGATGGGTCCAAGCTGCTGCTGGTCACGATCGAAAGCACCTCACCAACCGACCCACAGCAGGCTTTTCAGGTGGTGAAGTCTGAGGGAATCGAGCACTTGGACATTGTCATCGCGAATGCAGGCGGGAGCCCACTTCCAACCACGCCACTTGACAGAGTTACTGCTGAAGAGATGACGACCATGTATCAGGTCAACGCTGTAGGCCCTCTCATGCTATTCCAGGCATGTCGTCCCCTGCTGCAGAAGGCTTCAACACCGAAATGGGTGTCTATCTCAACGGGAGGCGGCTCTATTACTCTCATGGGGAAAATTCGGTCCTGGGATGGCGCCTCCTATGCTGCAGCGAAGGCTGCTTTAAATTGGCTTACCCGGTTAGCACCTATTTTCAACATATTCTCTGTCATGCTGATTGGTCTGGTTGGCAGTGCAATCCATTTCACGAATGAATGGCTCGTCGCCGTGGCGCTCAATCCAGGGTAAGAAGTGATCCGTCATACAAATCGCCAACCGTCCTAACTGAATCCTGTCAAGATTGGTCCAAACCGAACCAGGGAATTGGATTGCCAAGGAGTGGGGTTTGGGGAAAGCCACATATACCATCGAGGAGAGCGTGGAGGGTATGATGAAAATAGTTAGTTGTATGGACTTCACATCTCCTGCCTTGCTGACCGTCCGGTGTAGATTGATAGAGCGACCCGAGATGAAGCGTCCGGTGAGTTTTTTAACTTGAAGAATGACAAGCTTCCTTGGTAAGTGCCACGACGCGGGACAATGATAAAAAGGGGGCCACCAGCTACCTTACACGCCACTCCCCAGCCACTTCAGCTGCATGATGGTACCTAAGCCACTGTTAAGAATGCCACCAAAGATATTAGTAATCCAGTTTCTCGATCGTGTAATCGTGTAACCTACGATTTTTTCAATCAATCAACATTTTCAACCATCTAAAATCATCAGTATTGCAACAACAACAACAACCGTTGCATCCATCTAGTGATAAACCCACTTTCATGTGACAGTGGGAGATATCCCTTCGACTAACAGTCGCCCCCAAAGGTATGCAGTTGGTGCACGTTTAAGACAGCCGCATAAAACTGGATCATGTGAGGGATGTAGCTAAGGGGTTATGGTTGGTTGTTGGTCTTATATTGATATATTAATCCGTCAATTATACGCTGGTAATGTAAGGCTTCGCGCTGTTTTATGTCGAAGTTGAATGTTAACTGGTGTGTCATCTGCCAGAATCGTAGTCCTTCGGGGCTACCAGTTTGAGGTACTTGTCAGATATAAGATAAGATTATGATTTCATAATTAATACCTTCCTTTTGGTCTAGTGGTTTATCCGACAGTACTACCTATGCAAATGGCGTCAAGATAAATGAAGCATGTGCTAATGCTACTGTATTGCACTGTGGTCTAAACTATCCCTTTGACTGCCTATCTAGGTGACTTACACGTATTATAGATGGCGGTGGAGGCTAATTAGGTAATAAGGGGATAGATCAAAACACAGTCTAATACAGTGGCATTACCTAGCACATGCTTCGTTTATTTTGACGCCCTTCTGCTATATAGGTAGATACATGTACCAATGTAGGTAAGATCCTGATGTATATCCGGGGAGTTTCTATAGTATTAAGTTATATATCTAACGTCTTTTAGGTCCTTCCACTTATCATCCCCCAAGTCGTCACCTTCACAAAGCAGTTTCTCCTACATATACTAGTTAGTCCTTTAGCTTCTAGCCCTAAATATCTCCTCCCAACTTGACACTACAGCCTCCATTTCTCAATTTCCCCTATCTCGGTCCACAAAACATGATTGGCACTGTAATACTTACTGGTGCTAACGGTTCGGCTGGCCTTCATGCTTCCGAGCATCTTTTGAAGACATACCCACTGTATACAGCTGTGCTTGTCGTCAGGAGTGCCGCTGATACGGATGTCAATACCAACACCTTGCGTGGCATCATATCTCGATATCCCAAGACTCAAGTCAAGGGCTTCTATCTATGAGCTCGACCTAGCTGACCTTACCGCCGTGCATAAATTCGCTACCACCATTTCCGACGGCATTGCTAGCGGCCAGTATCCAACTATCAAATCCATCATATGTAATGCGGCTTACTGGAATCTTGTTGACGACCCGGAGACTACTATCGATGGTTTTGATAAGTCGATCCAGATTGGACATATTGCCCACGTAGCCCTCATCTTACGCCTCTTGGGCCACTTTAGTCCCGATGGCGGCCGGGTCGAGCTTATCTCAAGCGTCGCACACTATCGCAAGAAAACCGCGATGTCGCCATATCTTCCTGAAATACCTGGCGATCTTGACCTTCTTATCCACCCACTCCCCGATGCTGACAAGCAGGGACGTGGTTTCCAGAGATATAGCACTTTGAAGCTGGTCATCACGACCTGGTTGTACCCTCTCAACGAGTACCTACAAAAGGTAAGATGTCCTAAGCGCCTTTTCTCTCTCGTTAGCTGACATGCCAACCATTCACAAAGGACCCCAAACTTGCCAAAATCACGGCCGTGGCCCAAAATCCAGGTAACCTTGGCGACTCACGCGTCTTCCGAACTAATACCCCAAATTCTATCAAGTACATGCAGAAGTTTATCGCGAACCCCCTAATGCCCTTGATTAACCGCTTCGTCGACCCAACCTTTCGTCCTTCATCTGAGGCCGGTGTAGACATCATAGACCTCGGGGTCGGCATGGCTGATGACGGAGACCGCGGCTACTATACTCTTCTTAAGAAGGATGAGCCGGATCCGTCGGTGCTGGACAAGGAGAAGCAGCGCTTGATATGGGTGAAAAGTGCCGAGTGGGCTAAAATAAATAAGGAAAATACAGCGCTCAATGCCGCCTTTGAGTAATTTTGTATATTACCTATGGTGACTCTTTCTTTACGTGGGAACCTACATTTATCTTCGTCATAAAAGGCTATGTACCTAGGTTACGCAGCTAATTACGAACAGGCAATGGGGTCTCGCGATTTACATCAACTCGATGAATCACAATATCGACATATAAATTCGATCCGATTATTGGGCGTAATATGTCGATAAAATATTTTAGCCAAGTAGATACCTATCTAACCTTGGGATAGATAACCTAGCCAGGCCTAAAGAGATCTCCCGAAAGTATGATAGAGGTATCCAACTTCATATTTAACTAGAAAACTTTGCAATGTATCTAGGTAGGAAGGAAGAAAAAAAGATATCACCTGCACCGGGGATCGAACCCGGGTTCCCGGCTTACTCTAGCTATTGAAAGTCGGAGTCCGGTGAGTTAACCACTACTCCATGCAGGCCTGAATTGTGCTAATGATCATGTTGTTTTAACCTTGAAGCCCACTGAGCTATTTAAAACAAACTTGAGTCATCGTAAGACGAATCCAGCTCATAACTCGACTCGCCTGACCGGTACGGGGCTCATAATGGTATTGTACCTTTGGAACCAGGTCACTCGTGTATGGTACACTAATCTGCTAGGAAAGAGCAACTTGGCGGTAAACTGTAGCCTATATAAGTGCCATTATGAAACTAACTCATACAAGACTTAAGCTGAGGCTCCTATCACATCTTAAAGTGCCTAGTTAGTTCTTGCCAGAAAAGATATATGTAGGTACCTCTTATGTACACGTTACTTATGATTGCTTCTTGTCAGTTATGAGCTGTAAATTCTTTTCACATTCACAACTTTAGATACAAAGGAGGAGACTAACCTTAGGTTAGGAAATCACGTCGTATGCCCCTCATAAAAGAAAGGACAAAGATTCCTCAAATATCCATCTCATCAACTCCTATTTCCTTTGTCTTTGTTTCTCTATGTGAAAGCAAGTGTACGAAACAATATACTTGCAGTTCTTAATCAGGGGGTCTCTATTCGTCGTGACTTGTCTATAGCTAGATGTATAACTCGCTCTAACATTAGGTAGACTCATAATTTTTTACAAAAGTCTTTATATTGAGAAACACATAAATTGTTGACAAATTTCGGTGCTAGGTGCGGAGAAGTTGATACCTCTATAGCAAGTAAACTATCAGATTTGTCTCTCAACTAATCTTTCTAAAGTAAGCCAAGGTCATGTCTTCAATGATTGCTGGCCCTGCATTACTGCCCCGGCGCCCAAGCAAAATTGTTGTAGCCTTTGATCCAAACGACGACGAGCTACGAGAAGTACGTACTACATGCGCCAAAGCCTGTGCCGAATATAACACCACCGACGAAACAGCGAGTTCTTTAGAAAGGGGTAACAAGTTCAAGAACATCCTCTCGCGTAGTGCTCTACACCACGCGGCGCCAACGAAGGTCCAGACGCCATTTTATATGGAGTATGGTCTGCGCGTATTCATACACGAGACCGCATTCATTGATCGTGACTGTAAGATCGTCGATACGCCCGTTGCCGACATCAAGATCGGAAAGTACGCAAGCATAGGGCCGAACGTCTCTATTGTGTCTGCCGCACCCCCTCCTACACGAATCAACATCGAAAACTTAGCTAGGGGACGACGTGAGCTCACGGGTGAACCAGTCACTATTGGTAACGGTGCTTGGATTGGTGCCTCGGTGGTTATCGGTCCCGGCGTCACCATCGGAGAGGGAGCCATGGTATCAGCGGGAGCGGTAGTGTTAGACAATGTTCCCGCTTATGCTGAAGTCCGCGGAAATCCAGCGAAGGTCGTTGATATAGGAGAAGCTAGACAGGTATCAGAAGAGACTGAGCACAGTCACACAAGGTTTGTTTACTACGAGGTAAATAGCCTGACATATGCTGACTTGCTGTCATAGACCTTTTTAAGCCGTATCCAATTTCTATCCTACTGTCATCCCTGTTATTTATTAAGGAATTGACATTTGCATACCTAGGTAGATAATGTTTAGTGGAGTACTGGAGATTCTGGATTAGATGATAAATATATCTAGGTTGATAGAAATACGCGGAAAATCAAGTATCAAGTACCTAGTTCTAAGGAAAATCACTAACAGCGGTGCAAACAACTCTGTTGAATACCTATGTAAAATCCATTTATCGCTTATGGTATTTTAAGAAAGCAAAACTACGTATACATAAAATGCTCGTCGACTAGGTCGGACCACCTCTCGGAGTTTAGCTCGGACCACCTCCTAGGGTCCGAGCTAGCTCCGAAAATGATTAAGTATTAAATAAATTCATAGCGCCACGGATATAATTATCATATAATTAAACTTTATATCATTCGAAAGCTAATTTTTCAACGGATTTAATGAACTAAGTTGCACGATATTTAGATAGTTATTCGTAAAGTTACTTTTAAATATAATTTTAAAGAAAATATATAAATAAAACGTAGTGTTAAAAATAAGTTTTAAACTTAGAATTTAATTTATAAATTACATATTTATAATGATAATTTTTTGAATTTTTATTATTATTTGTTAATTTTTTATTTAAATTATTAAAATTTTTAAAAATTAATTTATACAACGTTTAATTAATTATAAAATAAATAATAAAAATATATATTTTAATTTAAAATTTAAAACTTATTTATTAAACCGTATATTTATAAAATAATTCCTTTTAAATTTATTTTATTATATATAAAGCTTATTATAATTAAATAAAATTTCTAATAATTAAAATTTAATTTATATGAATTTTGAAAATTAAAAAACCTTTTATTATTGAGATTTGCTATTTCAATAGTATTGCATTCAATAGTATTCCCGCCGGAACGGAGCCGGCTTCTCTGATTGGTTGAAATCCTTATCGATAAGCACAGACCAGGTATGAAGGTACCTCAACACACATACAAATTTGTATGCATCTTGTTGTACCGGTCCCCGTAGGACCAGATCGTATGATATCTCATGTTTACACCTGAATAACTTTCCCAACAGCCACTTAATTCTAGGATAATTAGGTTCACTCGAGAGCTATTTCAAATTCTGATTGATTGAACCAGGTTGCATCATGTACAAACAATTATTGGTATAGTTATACCATGGATTATAAAAGGTATGAAAGGTACCGGAGCCTTTCGGGGGTATCACGTGCGACCGGTCCGGAGCAACAACATCGGGAGCCGCGATTCAACAGCTTATTGAGGACGATCTATTGGGTGCAACCTGTTGAAGCTTGGATCATTAGAATCGCCAAATTGAGGGCTTTTGAAATACCAAATTATAATAAGATGCATGCCGTAAAGGGAAAGTTATTCGAGTTGAGGCTGTGAGACCACCTTGTATCGTCTTTTGGTGGTTGTATGGCTTATCGATAAGGTTTTCAACCAATCAGAAACGCCCCTTCTTAAAAAGAGGGGTACTATTGAATGCAATACTATTGAAATAGCAAATCTCTTATTATTTATTAAAACTTTATTATTTTATTACTTTAACTTAATAACATTCCCGCTGGACGCGAGCCGGCTTTTTTGATTGGTTGAAATCTTTATCGATAAGCACGGGCCAGCTCAGAGTACTTTGCCACCCATACAAATTCGTATGCATCTCATTGTACCTATTTAAATTATACACATTCTCATCTTTCAACTTGAATAACTTCATCAACATTTGGTTTAAAATTTAAAATTTTATATAGATCGATAGATAATTCAAAACAGTATCGAATGATTTGAATTGCATGATTAACGAGCAAGTATTGGTAGAGATATC
This sequence comes from Annulohypoxylon bovei var. microspora, assembly GCA_022836615.1. Taxonomy (NCBI): domain Eukaryota; kingdom Fungi; phylum Ascomycota; class Sordariomycetes; order Xylariales; family Hypoxylaceae; genus Annulohypoxylon; species Annulohypoxylon bovei. The sequence continues at coordinate 34,667 of MU405417.1, forward strand.
TTAATACCTGTATAAGGTATTAAGATTGAAGCGTTTCGAGGGTATCACGTGCGACCGGTTTGTAGCAACGACATCAATAGCCGTAATATAACAGCCAATTGCGTACAAAATATAGCGTGCAACATCTTGAAACGTATATCATTAGAAGCGCCTAATTGAGGGCTATATAATGATATAAATTTCATGATTCTAAGCGTTGTAAAAACAAAGTTATTCAGGTTAAAACCCAAGGGCCCCATGTACTGACTTTTAGTGGCTTTTAATGATTACTAATAAGGTCAGGGTTAGGGTTACGTGAGACTAATCCGAGACTGGTCTGGGATTAGTCCTAATTGGGATACTGGTCTGAGCTCATACCCAGACCAGACCGAGACTGAACTTTAAAGTGGGACCGTCTGAATTGGGAAGTGGGCTGGCTGAATCAGCAAGTGGGGCGATCTAACCTATCTAGGTGAACTAATTGGAGGTGGTCTTGGCAGGCCGTTTTTTCGGAGTTAAGCCCCTCGGAGCGCCTCAGGAGGTGGTCCGAGCTAGTCGACGAGGTGGTCCGAGCTATGAGCCCTAAAATGCTTAGATAAAATAAGAATTATGCTTTTAAAGACGAAAGGTAACCAAGAGTTAGGGTTAGGGATAAGGATAGGGGTAAGGTTACACAAAAGACGGTAAGCCATTTCGCAACAACCGCCAAACCGCCAATTCAATTTACTTACAGTGCATATTGTAGTCTACACTGTATATGCACTGTATTTCTCCTGTAAGCTTAGGGAGCTTAGAGAGCTTAGTAGCTATAATTATCCCATTGACTGGCATAAGGCTACAAACCCACTTATTCGGGTACCAGTACTGCCATCAGCTATGGTCCTCAGTTGAACAATGCTTTTTAGGAGGGCATGTGTGGAGGCCTGTTCGTACAACTTTGCAACAAAACGTTTTGAATTGAGATTTGCTATTTCAATAGTATTGCATTTCAATAGTATTCTCTAATTGGTCGAAATCCTTATCGATACGCCATGGCCACCAGCTCGGGGTACTTGGTCCCCCATACAAAGCTTGGTGCACACGAATGTACCTTCCCACCCACCGGTCAGCTTTCTATACCCATCCATCTTTTAACTTGAATAACTTTACGAAAAGGCCTTCGATCAGCTTGCAATTAGTTTTAAAGTCAGTATAAGTGAAAATCCAATCATATAAATCAAGTTGCATTATTGTTGTTGCTGTTTTCATTGATGCATCCCGCAGAATGTATTGATAGCTGTAGGGCGTTGAACGGCCTCCGGGGATCATCACGTGCGACCGGCGAAACAACCGTAAAACCGTATGAAATCGGGGTAAAACACCGCATATCTCGGCAACCAGGCCATGCACCAGAATGAATCATACATCATTAGATGGCCTGAATCGAGGGCTATCTTATGATACAAATTGTCAAAATATTGATGCCTGATTGCGAAAGTTATTCGGGTTGAAAGGTGTATTGTTTTGTAGAAACATTTGATGGGGTGATGGCTTATCGATAAGGTTTTCAACCAATCAGAAACGCCGCCTTCTTACCCGCGGGGTACTATTGAAATGCAATACTATTGAAATAGCAAATCTCTTTGAATTTTGGAAAATGAATGAGGCTATGCCTAATAGGGCAGTAGAAATATAGCCACATATAGAAATTGTTAAGGGAGTACTTAAGGGAGTAAAAAAATGAGTTGGCAGGTTGGCAATTAGACGTCTAGTACTTGTATTCACACCCAAATTTAGCTGTAGAATTATGTACTTACAGTCGCTTTGACAATTACCTATTAATGAGTATATGCGTACAAAGCTGCAATAACTGCAATAGCTGCAATAGCTGTAATAGCTGCAATAGCTGTAATAAGTATGCGACCTTTTGTAAGAGGAAGACTAGTTGCACAATGTCAATCGCCAGCATTTAAAATACTTTCAATTGCATACAAATTCCAATATAATCGTATGTATCACTAATGCTATGTATTGCAATTGGCAATTAGTAAACAACAGGTGGTGTCACGGGACCACCTTTAAGCTATACACTGTAACATTTTAACCAATCAACCAACCTGGGATCTTTGTGTAACAATGAATATGTTGGCGCGCTGCGATAGCTGAATTGAAATATGGCAATTGAAGCATGGCAATTGCTCTTACAAAAGGTCGCATACCTATTACAGCTATTGCAGCTATTGCAGCTATCCATTTACACCTAATATTACATATTTGCTTAAATAATAAGCCTGTATCTTAGATGCTGGCTGTGTAATCGTAAAATTTAACGTACGAAGTACCGATTTATCAAGCAATAAATCAATATCTGACCTGTGGTTGCGGCCACCTTACCCTTTTAGGTAAAATAAAAAATAAAAAATTAAAAATGCAAAGTTGTACGATCCGTCCTCCATAGCATGAGAACATCTAGCCAATCATAATTGAGATTTGCAAATATTCGTAAGCTTAAGCGGTTGTTGGCAGTACTAATACCTGAATAAGTGGGTTTGTAGCCTTATGCCAGTTAATGGGATAAGGTCTTTAGCGCATACTGATCTTCAGCCAATCAGATTGCACCTCTTCCCATCGCGGAAAAGCTCAATCTAAAACGAGGAGAAATCCACTTATTATCTCAGCTTACGTAACCCATCCCACAGTGACACCTCTTGTTGAAGGTTGTCAGGTGACCATTGAGATTAGATAATTCTCCCCTCGTTTCAGACCAAAGTCAGATCTTAAAAAACAACAACTTTCCACTCCTTTACTACAGCTTGAGGTTCAATTATCGTCGATGGTAGAAGAAATGACATAAACTTAAGACCACACTTCACCAGCACGCCCTAGATCCAATCTTTCTCGGGTTAATATTGGAAAAGTGCGGGGATGAGTTCGATCCGCCTGGCGCCGCGAATGATGGGGATGGAGCTGCCTGTTGTGAATTTCGCCAAGGGATTTCTCGTTGAAGCCCAAATACCGTGTCTAAAGGCGAATAAATTTCGAGCTGCTTACGTTGATTCTTTTCTCGAAATGAAATCGAGCTTCACGAGACAAGAATTCATGAATTGTTTCTGACTATGGTAGTTCACTTGTTTATAGTCATCGATTGGCCTATGGTGCACACTGCCATGGTATTTTAGCCGTTACAAGACATTATATATATAACCGCCCCTCTTTTGGCTCCCCTAACCATTGCCTTTCGGTCCCAAAGCTCAAATGGCCTACTGGCCCTTCCGAGCCCTCCCACTGTTCGCGGAAAGACGGCGGCATTTGCACCTCGCCCCATCTTAATCGCGAACGGGATATCCGCAGCCGAACACGGCGCTCCTGGCGCTGAAGGGCCGTCTCAAGATCACCCACCGTGTTCTCCTCATCCATTCCCGTATCGTCCTCCGAGTCGTCCATGGACGCCCTTGGACTATCGTTTGTGTGCCCGTCATCCTCCCGTTCCGAAGGGCTGTCTAGACTGCCCCTTGGGGTATTTGCCCCTAAGTCCGACATTTCGATATCGACTGCGGCCTCTAAAAGCGGTTGCTGCGATAACGGCTGGCCTTGTGCTGTTACTTGCTCGGGATCCACGTCGCGTTCCTCCAAGGGTATCGTGGGGATGCGATTGGCGGGGTCGGGTCGGAGAAAGGCCTCCACAGTTGAGACGTGACACGCCGCACTCATGACGAGCGAGTTGCTAGGAAATCCGACCATATTGCTGTCCTTGATTCTCCGAAGGCCCATGAGCAAGGGGGCGGGCGCAAAAACGGCAGCGATGATGATGCTAACTAGGATGGACCGGGTTGAGTAGGCGACTTGCATTCGGAGCTCCGGCAAGTCGACGTTCGCGGGTACGCCGTCTAGGACGAATCCCTTGACCTTGTACAAGCTCGGGTAGAAGTCTGAGAAAAACAAGGATCAGTATTCGAAATCAACGGGATTAGCGGCACCGGAAGAGAAGTCTTACCGCCGTAGACAATGACTATATAGAGCGTGTTGGAGACCATCCAATGGAGCACGCTGCTGAGGACTAGTAATGGGACGCTGTAGCGGTAGGGAAGCTGCAGGCGGTACGTCGAGATCTGCTCGCCGTGGGGGTCTGTCACGCGCAGCGGCCGCGTAGCGCCGGCGTAAGAGAACCACTCGCGGACCATGATGAGGCGGGTGAACATGCTGTTGTAGGTAAAGTAGCCTACGGTAAGAATGAGCTGCGGGGCGTTGGTCATGACGATGGCAACGGGCACGGCAACGCGGCTGGCCCAGGTAGCCTCATTTTGCTCGCCGACGGGACGGAGACTGCGTATCGCAGTTCAGTAAACTCTACAGATACATAACAGGGAAACCAGAGACGTACCTGTTACTCAACGATCCATAGCTTCTAAGTGCTAGATAGAATAAAGAGCACGCGGCGGCGAAGAGACCGCCGATGAGAAGATAGCCCGACAACCATGCCGACCGGCGGACAGAGGCAAGCCCCGACCAGCCGACCTTCCTCCACGGCCTAGGCCGCTGAAGCACCGACTCAAAGAAAGCAGCCTCGGTATCGAAGTGCCAGCCCTCCAGCCGCTTTACCATCTGCAAGACCTCGAGCCCTAAAGTGGGCTGACCCAGCGTGACCTGCCCGACGGTGGTGGGATCAGGGTGCTCGATAAACGACGCAATGGCGTCGCCGGGGGTCGCTAGCACAGGCTCACGCAACCGGTAGACGACAGCCACTGACAAGAGCGTCTTCAGAAGGACGCAGACGGTGACGGTGATTAGCAGCGGGACCGAGGCGCCCATCATGCAAGTAGGGTTGAAAGGCTCGGCGAGGCAGTAGCTCGTATTGAGGTAGCCAATGCCGCCCCCAACCATGACCCGAGGCGGTGGCTGGAGTTGTCCGTCCGAGTACGAGTCATTGTAGTACGGAAACCCAATTCTATTCGGCCACCGCGTCAAGGCAACATCGCTACATGATTGAATGCATCCCTTTTTGTCACGATCCTTCCACTGACTGTATGGCTGCCTGCTGCAGGCAGTGGTGTACCACAGCGAGTTGGGGCTATCCAACGGCATGTACTGCGTCCAGAAGTCGTCGAAGTTGCCGTCCCCGGTAGAGTCGATGCCCAGGTCAGTAAAGTTGAAACCATTCCCATCATTATAACCAGACAGGTTAAAGTTTGTTTTCATATTAAAAATGTCGTTTGGGATCCAACCGTCGGCCGTGGAACTAACAGTACTAACGTTAAGCGCGTTCATAAGCTGCGTGTTCATCACCATGACAATGTCCCTATATCCTGCCAGGGGCTCACAACTGTCAATATAGCTCTTGCACGTGTGTGTATCTAGCCTGGTCCATTTGGAGGCGTTGGCGGCCGTGGATTGGATTAGAAGCGATGTTGAACTTGATTCATCGAAATACGACCCGTAGTTGGAAACGCTGATGCCGTTACCTCTAAGAAAACTCGCCCCAGGTGGGTAGTAGGGTGTGCCGCTGACAAACGACTCGGACGCCAGTGTCGTGGTCCAACGCCCACTCGCGTAGCCGATCTCGAAGATAGAGCTGTTGAACACTAAATGTATCGGAACCGAGGTAAGGACGAACATGATCCAGAAGACGATCTTGAATGCCGAGAGAAATTGCAGGTTGCGAACGGACGAAATCCCAATATCGGTCCACGTCTTCTTAGCATGGGCCGCATTAACCTCGGGTCTTGAGGGCGAGGACAGCACCTGCATGAAGAAGTTGGAAGAGGCGAGGATAGCCGTTGACACGGCATTGAGGAGGAAGTGTAAGGCCAGGTTAACAGTGCTTGCCGTGTTACAGCTGCCGCTCCAGAAGACGGCGTTCCCGAATGAGCCGCTGATTCTTGCTGCTGCGATCGAGAAAGCAATCAAGACCACCGCCAAAACACCTGCGAGTATGGTATTGATAACTGCTGTCTTTCGCCATCCCGACCGCGGCAGGTGGGGCATTTGAATCTTGGACACAACGCCCTGAAAAGGGGGCATTGCGAAGAGTATCGGGATAGGCCCATTGGCCTAAATAACAAACTTAGAACTAGTTATAGCTTCAAGGGTCTAATCTACTATGGTATTTGGCGCGAGGGTTGACAGCCGCTAGGGGAATACTTCAAAATAGCTTCAATCATCGTTCGTGTAAAAGAGGGGTGTCTAGACTTATTAGTATCAAGGCTATACATTTCAACTTCATGATCCTAAACGCAGCCTCACTTCTGAACCCCGGTATGCGACCTGTAGGCTTGCGGCTAAGCCAGTGGCTATACCCTGCCTGCAGACCTGCAATGCAAACGCCTGACATCCATGGATTCGTTTGGTTGGTTATCAACTTGCATGGGAGAGGAAGAAGGCGAGATGGCAAGGCTCAATAGGGCGAACCGTGGTAACCGTGAGCAAAGTTGCCTGGATTAGGCATGCTCCATGTTCGCCCGGCGCTCGCCTAAAATGCACTTTGTAGATTCGGGGCCGAAGTCTTAAAAGCATGGCATCCCATCCTCCTAGGCGATTTGAAGTCAATTGCCCTAGCTATGGCAGCGGAGATATCTTACGGTACGATCATGGGAAGACTACAGGATACAAGATCTCGTGTATGATAACTTCAACTGCACCGCTAACTCACATTCCAGCCAAAACCCTACCTATTCATCATCATCTAGCCGCGATGGACGCTGTTGACTCAATTTCAACTGCCGACTACGGTTATAAAACTTTTCCATCTCCGAAACATATTTGGTAACCTCTTCGTCGGAGTCACCTATAAATACTTAGTCATCTATATTAAGCTCAAAGAGATCTTATAAACATACCTGCATACTCGCTGATCAAATATACGAATTCGGCCGTTTTCAGAGCGCTGACATCTACGACGGAGGTGCAAATCACATCTGTATAAAAGTCTTAGTCTCTTTACAATTCAGTTCAACATTTGTGTGGTGGATATTATTAACTTACAACCTAATGCGTTCTCATATTTATCGCTAAAGCCTTTTCCAGTGAAGTTCCAGCGCCAGAGCTGTTGAAACATATTAGCCTGTATTGACACGATAATTATTGCTGGCAAAATATCTACATACCATAACATCTAGGCGTACAACAGCATTGTGCTGCACGTAGACAAAAAACCTCTGTTCTTCGTGCTCTCCAGCGTCTGTGTTCGAAAGAATTACACTGAGTGCATTAGAGACAATTTTCTAGATAAGTGGAATATTAGATCATCGCTTCTACCAATCCCGAGGTACGGTGGACTATTTACCTTGAAGCCGCCTCTAATGTCCTGCCCGGCGCTAGACCCACTAATACCCATACTAAGATAGTCGTCAATCGCTCTCGACACATTCTCAATGGGCTACGAGGATTGTCAATAAACTTTCGACCGGTAAGACGATCATCATCACACTTACAGCTCCTTTAATTCCGACAGTCGTATACCTTGACTTTCGCAAGGCACGAAGCCCGGGGACTTGGGTCCTTGATGTCGACTCTGAATTGAGGAACATCCTAGAAAATAAACGCTGTTAGCTTCTATAAACAGCATTTCACGTATTGGACGTTTTTTCTCACTCAGTTATTTTGGATTCGAATTGATTCAATTTGTACTCGACGGCTTTCTGAAGAACCTGGAGGTCTTGTCTTGTTCGCTGCCTCTCCTGCTCATCAGCCCCGGAGACCCCGTCATAAACTGCTGAAAGTGCGGCACCCATAATAGCAAAATCAGCGATATGCCTCTTATGAAAAATTGAAACGATCTCATATAAATCTCCCAAAGGCAGAATAACACAATCAAAACACCTTATATATACCTATGTGAGTTTAATTTCTTTCGTGAACTACGGCTGGCAGACTACGGACTAGCACCAGCCAATAGTTATCCGTTATTCGAAAGTATTCAGCTTTCAGCTCGGACCTGTCTACTCTTTCCGGGAGCTGTCGCGGTTCCATTGCGTCGGGACTTATCACGAGCGCTATAACGATGGTCTAGCCATCGCCTCAGTGACAATGTGGAGGCTTGAGCTGCAGCTAAATGGGTAGTAAAATAATCTAGCCTTTCCCGAAATAGATGAGGGATGGTCTAGACTCACTTGCGCTTTACCCAAAGGTCATTTTCGTGGCACCATTTTTCTAGTATGCTCATGGTCATGTAGAACCACAAGATGCCTACGTAAGACTACCTACAGGAATATGTCGGGGTTTATTAGTGAATCGCATTATATGTTCCAGCTGTTTAACCTGTGTGGGTTTGGTCTGATCAGATTATGGCTCTTTCTTTTGAGGTCGACTGACTTATTCAGCCATAAGTTTATACTTCTTTATTTTTATATATTAGCTATTCAGATAGGTACCTAGTTTTACTCAATTATTATTCTCTTTTGATGCGTCCTTAGAAATAATATATCTGGTGTTGTTCGTTAGTTACTCGGTACCCTAGTCTCAAGCTACTGCCATTTTAGGAAACATGACCCGATCCGGACCAATGAGAAGAGCCAAAATTGTGTAACATTTGAAACTCCTCTTGAATCTCATTGGTCAAAGTCGCTGTAGGCCTTTCCACAGAGACACTGATCATGTTAGGATGTTGCAATAAGTTCAAGGGGGGAGTTTTCGAGGGGGGGGAGTATTCAAGAACCCCACTTTTGTGGGCAGACCTCGACCAATAAGATGCTTGGATTGTTTCAC